>VYZW01010226.1:3506-17420 GCA_013401315.1 Balaeniceps rex
AAGGTATTGGCTAACCTCAGTAAGAAACACATCTTTTTTCACAGTAAAGAAGAAAATCTGAACATGATTTTAGAAATAGCCACTGTTAAGAATTACTGATAACAGCCTTTGATTACTCATACGTGTGTCAAACACTCTTGTAAGTCATCTTACCATAATGCAACAATATGGTTTTAATTTGAGTGTATTTTTGAGGTTTGTGTGCTTATCCTTTCTATAAAGAAAAATTTCCAGAGGGGAAAAAAAAAATTCATTTGCAAGGTCTGGATTCTTAAAGTGCAAGTTGATGGTTCTGTCATTTCTTATCAGACATCACAAGATTATGTATCTTTTTTTCTTAATTAGGACTCTTACCAGATTATATGTACAATGATTACAGATATTAAACTGTCCTATATTCCTAAGATTACTGAGGCAGTGCTTGGTTCCTGTAACATAGAAAAAATGTATTGCTTTTCTTTGTGTTCTGTTCATCCTCTGGAAAAAGAGAAATGTTTTAAAACAGTTTTATCTGATTGTTTAAAAAAAAGGAATAAATTTATACATATTTGTTCTTGATCATAACACACAGCATTTCTTCAAATTAAACTAGTCTGTTTTTAGAAAAAGAAACTTTGCAAAAGTTAGACATTTTTTCTGCTTTTTATAGAAATGTATAATAAGCCTCAGATGTTTAATTATTTCTGCCATTAACCCTTTTACTTACTAATATNCTTTTACTTACTAATATTTTCTTTTCTATTTCAATCTTTTGTATTTTATTATTACAGACTTTGTTAGTACAGTTGTTTATTCATCTATCAGTGAAAAGTCTTTTCTATTAATAACATTTTATAAATCTTAGCCTAATGCATTCCTGAGAGAAAGGTCATTTTAAGCATACAGGACGACCTTTCATTTTTTACCAGAAAGATTTAATTCTGTTAATTACATTTATTTTGTAAAAAAAAAAAAAAAAGACAAAAAAACCCTAAACAACATCGTCATTTTGCTGATAGATTCAACTCCTAACCAAACCTCTTGTGTTTAGAAGCAATGAAATGATAAATGATATCCTAAAACTACAAATACAGAACTCACAAGCATGATTTTTTCTATGTATGAAGATGTAAAATTTCTTCCACTCATAATTTTTCCTTTGAATCAAAAAACTGCTTAAAACTGACAATTGAAGAAACTTGAAATAGTCAACTCTGTAGCTGTTTCTTACACATAGGCTCTACAACTGTCCTGTAGACATACTTAATAGGTCTGTATATTGCGTGCTTGCATATCTTCTGTGTATGACCTTTTGAAAAGCAATGACAGATTGGAAGTGCATTGTAAAATGGTAAGATCTCTGAGCCACTCAATAGAGTAAGACCTCATGAATTTCTTCCTGCGTACATATGTACACACTGTATGATCTTCTGCTGAAGATCATACAGTGAGTTTTGTCTGCATCTTATAATTAAAAAAAAGAAAGGTACTATTTCATGATTTAGTGGTTTTTTTCAACCAACATTTCTGGTCATACAATCTTCTTACTGTAAACTGATGTTTTATAGTAAATTTTTTCCTTGTAAGCTTAGTTTTTCTCAACAGTGTGTGTGGAAATGCAGTTTCAGTCTAGTTTATCTATATATTCTGCATCATAAGTATTCAACATTAGCCTGCTGCAAACCTTGAGGCTGCTAAGGAGGATAGTGGTGTTCTTGCTGTGCCACAACTTAGTTACACAGGTGAACAGCAGCAGGAATTTTGGTATCTGTAGAATTTAAAGAAGGTCCTAGAAGCTTTGAGTCTTCCCAGGCTATGCATCACCTCAGTGAAGGTTTTGATTATCTAAGTTTTGAATGCAGTCTTCAAAACTCTTTTTATTCCAAGGCTTCAAGTAAGGTCTTTAATGAAAAGAACCTATAAACCTTGCCTGACGCTTAGGTCACAGGTTTTCATTCTTTTTCACTATGTGATAATATTACTACCCTTAGAATCATAGGATACTTCAGTTTACCAGGGACATCAGGAGTTCTCAAGTCCAACTTCTTGTGCATGACAGGGTCAGCACTGAGGTCAGGCCAGGTTACTGAGATCTTGATCCAGTTGGTTCTTAAAAACACCAAGGATGGAGACTTCACAACACCTCTGGGCAGCCTGTTTCACTGCTTGACTGTCCTCTTGCAGAAAAAGTTTCTCTCATTTCAATTTATGTCTGTTGTACCTTGTCCTCCCACCATGGAGCACTGCGAACAGCCTCGCTCCATTGTCTTGGTGACCTCATCATCACCTACGGGATTAGAGCCATCTCTTCTCCAGTCTGAACATTCCCAGCTCCTTCAGCCTCTCTTCATAGGATAAGTGCTCCAGCTCCTGACCACACTGCTGAGTCTCTGCTGAACTTGCTCCAATTAATCAATGTCTTTGATTAACTGGGGACCCCAAAATTGGACACTGGACTCTAGATAGTCTCACAAGCGCTGAGGAGAGGTGTATAATCAATTCCCTTTGACCCAAAATAGTAACTGCTCTGTACAACATATACTTGTTCTCCATTTCAGCATCATTCATTCAGCAAGCTTTTCCACAAGTCTTGGAGCATTTTCTCCATGGTCCTGAACAGGCTATCTTGCCCTACAAGAAAAACATGCACTTGTATTTTCTTCATGAACTACACTGGATGGAGGCCAAAGTTTTTCAAGATCAATACACCGAATGACAGTAATTAAGATTGGGGGGAAGTATATTAATAAATTAAAAAGAAAAGCACAAAGTGCTAATGAATAACAGAGGAAGCAAGTGGAGGTCCTCAGAAAAGTGAGAGTAAAAGTGCAATAACTGTAATTCTCATTCTTCCTGAGTCTGATCAAGACTGAGGAGTAAGCATTACTCTTTTATTCCACAACTCCTCATTTGTACATTCAGGTAGTCATCTAACAAAAGCTATTCTTTTCTGTTCTTTTCTGGTTTGTTTTAAAAGAACTGTAGCAGCACTGCCCTTATGAATGCATAAAAATCTTTTCCAGTTGTCCTCTTAGTTGCTTATATTTAAATGACTTACAGGTAATCACTATGAATCTCTTAAATATTTAAAAGTAGCTGTAGCAAGTCACTTATAAGCAAGCTCTTTGTATTTGCTACCCTGAGGAATGAGTTCTTGTTGCTTATTGTGGAACTAAATGGCTTTCGGTTCTCTTCCATTTTTTAATGTATTCATGTTTAAATATATATCTATGGCAGGAATGTGTGTGTGGGGGGGTGTATGTCTCTTTATATAATAACATGTATTTTTATGTTTGCTCTTTTTCATGATTAAAACAAGCTTTAAAATATCTTTTGTTAAATTGGTTCTGGCTTTTGCTAGTCAAAAATTTATCCTGAAAGAGACAAACATACATATGTATGTACATGATTATTTATTTATGGAGAAAAGTGGCTAAAATAGACATGAATATAATCAAATATTTGAACTTGGAATTAGAATAATAAATTGGAAGTAGAGAGCACATTTCTGTGCTGTATCTCCTGAGAGACGCACCAAGAAACAATCAGCTTAAGGGAAAAAACATATCCTTATGCTTACTTGTAATGAAATGGTCAATTCACTTTTATTTCTATGCAGATGAATATATTGAATAATCTGTAGCTATCTGTAATAGAAAAGTTCAGCACTGTCATCAGTTTAGTGTGTGCATATGTATGCAGACGTATTTATATCTGCAAGTGTGTTTATGCGTGTGCATACAGTGCCTGTCACTTGTCTGTTAACTAGAATGCAAATACCTTACATTGAATGACAGAATAATAAAAATTAAATAAGGAAGCCTCTCCCTAGAAAAATAAATTAATATGTTTTGTGAATATTCAGGTTTAATATCTGGACTCATATCAAACTATGAGCTCATGCTGGATTCCTGCATGAAATTATACATATATTGCATGGTTAAATGAATGGCTGTGCAGCACTTCAATTCTGTCAGCATTTTTCCTGAGAACAAAGATTTTGTTTGTTGTTTAAAACAACATATAAGTAAAATAAATACATATGTTGTCACTAATGAGAAAAAGCTAGATTGGGTTTTCTGTATTTAATTATTTTTCTTTTTTTTTCTATTCTATTATTCTTTTATTTCTTAATATTCATTATGTATGTATTTTTATTATATTTTTTCTTTAGTTGCAGTGACATTCTTCTTCTGCAGTCTTACTAGATTATTAAACCAATAATATCTCAATAAGACAAAGAAAGCTTATCTTAAACCCTGTGGAGCAAGAATGCTGAAGTGATACAATCATTACAGAGAAGATTTACTAACACAAAAGGGACAAACTGAAGTCAAGGAAATGATTCCTAGTTAATTATTAAAGAAATGGAAGCAGACAAATGAAATTAATTTTAAATATTTTATGGGATCAGACAACTTCATGACCTTGTGGTCACACTCTCTAAAATTATTTGTTAAAAAAGATGGAAACTTCCTATTCAGATCATAGAGATTGTGATTATTTTTAAAGCCATTTTTGTTGAGTAGCAGCATTTTTCTTCCTTAAATCAGACTTCTATATTTCCTGTAGTTTGTGCTTTGTGGTAAAATTTGCTACTAGATTTGGCTTTAGGCCAGAAAGCACAGCATGTTCTGTTCTATAGCAATATCTTCCTATGATGTTCTTGTTTCTTGTGAATTACCAACTCAGACGGCTAACTAGAGTCCTTTATTTCCCTCCCCAGTTTTGGGGCTTTTTTTAGGATTACTTTTTTTTTTTTGTTAAGTTTACTTAGTTGCATGCTGTTTTTTGATACAGTATTAAACTTACTCTTCACTTAATCTCCTGTTATCAGAGTTGTCCTGCATATATATGTAATATATAAATATGTATATATGTAATAAAAAATGTATATGTATATATTTATCTGTGTATATAATTAAATATGCATTTAAGTCAAAAGAAAATGAAACAAAAATGTTACAAAACCCCCTGTAAAACTGCATGTGGTATTATCTAAAAATTTTGTATTTAAAACTATATATTTAAATTTATAGAGAGTTCTAGTGCAAAAAGTCAGCCTTACTAGTTCATTTTTGACTTCTCAGTAATGTTTACTTTGTCCCCAGACACAATTATTTCTTGTAGCTTCTGTATTTTGTATTCTTGTCTGTCACAGTTTCCAGGTCATCTGTTGTTCTCTACATGACAGACCAATATGCAAAACTTTACTTACTGTATATCTCCTGATGTCTAATGGTGGCTATCTAATGCAGGGGAAACTGATGGGCTTTCAATTTTCAATCTTTATGGTAGATACCACAGACAAGAAAAAGCAAATTAAATAACCACCACATATTAATTAAATCTTAAATAATTAATGTGATATAAGTGAAATTGTAAATACCCTAAATTTTTAAACTTATGCATATGGCAATTGAAGTTAAAAATGTTTGTCATAAAATATTTTCACAAATTATGTAAAGCTCAAGTTTAAAAACTAAATCTTCCTATTATTTCTTGCATCTTTATATAAACTATTTCTGTAAATTTAAACAATTCAATTACATTTCTCAAGTTAGTTTTTTTCCACTTTACTGAAGAGAAAGTTTTTTACTTTCTAATTTAAACGGTTTAAATTTTTACTGATTTCAGTACATATTTACAAATTACAAGAAGTCTGTTTTGAAATTAAAATGTCAAGTAGTGATGTCTGAAGCTGTCTGGCAGTCCTGTGGGATTTAATTCTACAGGATCTGGTATTGGTCAGATGGAAAGCTTAATCCCTTTCCATACAAGTCTTACCTATCTTCTTGCCGCAGTTTAAGATCAGATGAAAGCATGGAGAATAACACGTCTCAGCTACAAAACCAGTTTCAGTTCAGATTTATGCAATTTTATGAATGGCATGACTTCCTCTCTCCATGGGGAAGAGGACATAGTCCAGGAGACAAACTGAGGGGTCAGCACAGTTGTTGCAGCTGCATGCTGTTTAGTCCTGGAGCAAGGCCAGGGGGTCCTGGGGGTGGGTGGGGATAGTGGTGTCTCCTTCTTCCTACTTCTCCCTACTGTCCTGACCTTTGCCAGCTGCTACATTGGCAGACCTCTTTGTTCTGCTCAAGGTACAATCCTCTCTCCAAAGTTTCAAGATCGTCCACCCATATTGCTGAATGCCTTCAACATGAAAAAAAGAGACCTTCAGCAGCACAATTTACTCAACAGACTCATACACAAAATTAGAGTCATGATCCACCTTTTATACACAGAGAAGGTGAGAACTAGGGAACTGAAGTGAAATTTCTGATCACCAGGTATTAAGAATTGTCTGTAGTAAAATACTGTAGTATTTTTTTTTTAATCTATAAAGAGACCCTGAGAATTTAGCATTTTGAGTTTGATATAGTTGAAATTTCTGAAGGATATGCAATCTGAACATATCTTATTAGCTGCTCATCTGAGGAACAAAGAATTTGTTGTTCACATCTGTCCTTGCCTATGAGAATGAAATACAGGCGTAATAAAAAACCATAAGAAATATGCTATATTTGGAACAAAACATGCATATATATGCATGTGTATATACTATGTATATTTATACTATAAAAATATATATGCACTAATATAGACTGGTGTGTTTAAATACAACTATAGGCATTGCGTGTATATGTGTCTATATTTACCTATATGTATCTGTACATATGTGTAAATCAGTATGATTTTCCAGTACTTCAAAATGGCTTACCAAACAGTCACAATTTTTCTATTTCCAATAAATTCCTATTCAACCCCCCAAAAATGGAAAAAAATAAAAGGAACATCTTTTCTGTTTTCTATCTGGCTGTAGTTTAATCTGAAGGGGGGTTAACAAGGAGAAGAACTTAGATGTTGATGTTCCTGGTCCTAACTGTCCAGAAAAATGACGATGGGACAGTCTGTGCAGACTACCAGCTACAATTTCAATCTTTCAGAACGTGTTTTTGAATTTGTACTTCTGCCTCTACACAGCTTTATCTCAGGCAATGGACCATGTAAGTAATCATTTGTACTTAATGTTTCCAAGATACAACTATTCCACTGTTCCTTACCTTTTTTTTAATATGCATACAAAGCAAGTATTTTGAACAAGGTTGCCCTGAACATATGTTGTGAGGTAGAATGTAAAACTTAATGTTGAATTTATAAAACCTACCACTTCAAAGAAACTACTGTGTGTAACAATGTCCAGGATAATGCTCTCAGCTACATGCCAGTCAGGAGAGCCAGAACAAGGTAATTATATCCTTTTTAATTATGCTAACTTATAATTAAAACAAACTGAAGCAAGTAACAATCTTGGATACTTTGTTTTGTCTTATGTTTTATTAGGTTTGCGTGGCAAGGGTTTGATAACGGGGGGGTTACAGGGGTGGCTTCTGTGAGAAACTGCTAGAAGTTTCCCCTATGTCCAATAGAGTCAATGCCAGCCAGCTCCAAGACAGACCTGCTGCTGGCCAAGGCTGAGCCAATCAGCAATGGTGGTAGCTCCTCTGTGATAACGTATTTAAGAAGGGGGGCAAGAAAACCTGCGAAATTGCAGCCTGAGGCAGGAGTGAGAATATGTGACAGAAAGAACTATGCAGACACCAAGGTCAGTGAAGAAGGTGGGGGAGGAGGTGCTCCAGGCACCGGAGCAGACCTTCTCCTGCAGCCTGTGGGGAAGACCATGGTGAGGCAGGTTGTTCCCCTGCAGCCCATGGAGGTCCATGGTGGAGCAGATATCCACCTGCAGCCCATGGAGGACCCCACACTGGAGCAGGTGGATGCCTGAAGGAGGCTGTGACTCTGGAGAGCCCGCGCTGGAGCAGGCTTTCTGGCAGGACCTGTGGACCCATGGAGAGAGAGGAGCCCACGCTGGAGCAGGTTTGCTGGCAGGACTTGTGACCCCATGGGGGACCCATGCTGGAGCTGTCTGCTCCTGAAGGACTGCACACCATGGAAGGGACCAGCACAGTGAAGAACTGGGGCCCATGGGAAGGACTCACGTTGGAGAAATTCATGGAGGACTGTCTCCTGTGGGAGGGACCCCACACTGTAGCAGGGGAAGAGTGTGAGGAGTCCTCCCCTTGAGGAGGAAGGAGCAGCAGAGACAATGTGTGATGAACTGACCGCAACCCCATTCCCCATCCCCCTATGCCGCCCAGGGGGAGGAGGTGGAGAAATTGGGAGTGAAGTTGAACCCTGGAAGAAGGGAGGGGTGGGAGAAAGGTGGTTTTAAGATTTGGTTTTAGTTCTCATTATCCTACTCTGATTTGATTTGTAATAAATTAAACTAATTTCCCCTAATCGAGCCTGTTTTGCCCATGACAGTAATTGTTGAGTGATGTCCCTGTCCTTATCTCAACCCAGGAGCCTTTCATCGTATTTTCTCTCCCCTGTCCAGCTGAGGAGGGGGAGTGATAGAGCAGCTTGGTGGACACCTGGCATCCAGCCAGGGTCAACCCACCAGGTATGCCGTAGGCATAATTACTATTCAGTAGTACTTCACTACAGTCTCAGAACAAGAAACAAAAAGTAATTTCTAAAAGCCCTTAGAAAAAGTTTTGGTCTAGCTAAAACACTTAGAAATTCATGCCTAGAGTCTCCTAGTACACAGATGGAGCCCTGAACAGACTTATGAAAACATTGAGGACTCTTACTTTACGGGGGGCTGCAAACCACACCAGAAGTGCAAACAATCCCAACGACATATCAGTTCTGATTCCACCAGAAATACTAAACTGTGAAAATAAATCAATCATCTGCTTTCCTCCTATTTACACTGACTTCATGGTAATGATACAAAACGTTCCCTGGAGCTGTTCATTGTATATATTTCATAGATGAAAACCATGGAACAAGCTATCTTTAAATTTCAAAATGTCTTCCAATTTAGGTCCCTATTCACTTCTTGATCAACTTAGTGAATTGTGAGGAAAAAAAGGATTAATATAGGATATTTTAATTTATAAATGAAAGACCACCAGAAAGCTTCAAGCTGTTAGTCACAGGTAGTCAGGACAGAACTGAGGATTATCTGGTTATGTAGAGGCAAAGACAGCATCATAGAGACTTTAGATATGTGCTTGCTTTGAAAATTTCATGGCAAGTCTAAAGAATTTTTGAACAGAGAATTTCTTTTATGTTATTTCCTGACATACGGATAATGGCTATGAGCTTAAACTATCAAATATTTTTATTCTTATAACACAGACAGGATTTAAGCAAGGTCTTCGGGGATGAAAGTAACTTAGTCTAATTCACAACAATACTTTGCCCTGATGACATTCGGAGTTAAGTTATATTCCAAAACTTCTCAGATGGAGCAGAAATTATTTTAAAATTTGGCATGGGTAAGGAAAGTTAGGAATTATCTTCAAATTACCAAATCTGTAAATTTGGTTTAGAGACTAAAGAGGTTAAGTTTGAATCTACTTAGAATTCTAAATTCTAGTTTTGTGTAAAGAAAGAAAAGTTTGGAAATTCTTATGTTGTTCTACATAAAACAGTACAGGTCAGACAATAATGTATCTGAAGAAGATGTGCTGGTGGTGTTATGTTATACACGTTATATATGTTAGATATACTGAAGGGGAAATTCAAATTGTAACTGCTCAGCAGTCGTAGCTTGTGACCAAGGAATGATCTGGTATGGAGGGAACGAAAGCCTAGCTGTAGAAGGGGTTAAACTGGCTGGAAGCAGGGATGCCAGAGACAGAACAATTCCCTATAAGGGAGTGAAGTTTACCTTGGTGGTGAGATAAGAAATAGCTGCAGCATTGTCTGGTGGCAATCCTGAAACGGGAGCTCTCAAAGGGCACAGAGCTGGTGCTGGGGAATGAACCCAAGCCCCCAGAGCCAAGGCACTCCATGACAATGCTCACAGGATTGAGTGCAAGTGTATATAAAGAATCCGTTTGTGATGCATCTTTGCAGATTCCTTGTAGAACCGCTTACGGTGGTAGGACTGTCCAATGCACTGTTGTTTTTCGGATTGGGTTTTTTGTTGTTTTGTTTTGGTTTTTTTTTAATATTTAAGCACAAACGTGTTTAATTCATCTCAAGGGGTACAACAAAAATTTCCTGACAATACCAAGTTTTGAAAAACAAATGTACTACATAACAAAATAAGAATTAATTTTGATGTTCAAAATGGATACCAGTAATAACATCCCATAGAAGTAGCTTTAGTATCTTTATTGACATGATTGTGTTACAATGACAGTATCCTCTAAAATAATAATAGGGGAGTCTCTGATTCAGTGAACTCAGCTTTCACAGAAATTTTATAATACAGTGTCACTATGTCAGTTAACTAATCTAATGATTTTTTTTACCTAAGAAACCGCCTAATAAAACATGTTATTATATTAAAATACCTGTGTCCAAAAGTTTTTCTGAAAGCTTTTTATTTCTAGACCATAGTTAAACCGTATGAAAGAACAGTAATCTGAACTTTATAGCAGTATATATAAAAGGTGACAAAACTAAGCATATTTTTTGTAGGATACCCACACTGTTGTTTTTACCATTTATCTCTGTCATAACTGCTCTAACTACACATGAACTGACTGCAAGGAAAGTAGCATATATGAGTATAGATGTGTATATAGCTGACACTCTTTAAACTTAGTGTGTCATCTGTAATGATACACTACACTTGAATTACAAATGAAGCATTCCCTTACACTTTCATAATAGTATATTAGTATTTATACTATACAGGGGGGTTGGTTGGTTGCTCAGCATTACTCTGAATACATGGCAATATTTTTTAGTTCATATGAGTTTTTTAATTCCACTTAGTATTTTAAAATTAATTTTAATCATCTTCTTAAATAATGCTGTCAAATATGGCTCTGATTCAAATCCACTGATGTAAATGGGAAGGTTCCATAGATTTCAAAAGTCTTTGGACCACATCTCATCTGAAAATCAATCAAAATATGACTTCCAAAAGATTTCTAGTGCAGTCTGAGGACATTACTGAAACATCCTGAAAACAATCCAAAATTCAGTTAATTTTCTGGGTTTGATGTTGGCTTCCTATACTTTAAGCAGATATCAGAGGACTAGGACAGATAGCTTGCACTTTTGTTTGTGATATTTTTGACAGCTACCATAAGTTATTGAAAATGCCACCTCAAAAAGTGTGATGTTGTATGTATGTATGAGGCTTTCTCATTTACAGGACTTATTTTCAAAATTTTATTGTCGTGGTTTAGCTCCAGTCAGCAACTGAGCACCACACAGCCACTCACTCCCCCTCCCCCTCCCCGGTGGGATGGGGGAGAGAATCAGAAGGGCAGAAGAAAACTCACGGGTTGAGATAAAAACAATTTAATAATTGAAATAAAATAACAATGATAGTAATAAAATTGCAATGAAAAGGAGAACGAGAGAGAGAGAAACAAAACTCAGGGGAAAAAAAAAACAAGTGATACAACCGCTCATCACCTGCCGACCGATGCCCAGCCAGTCCCTGAGCAGCGATCGCTGCCCCCCGGCCAACTCCTCCCAGTTTATATACTGAGCATGACGTCATATGGTATGGAATAGCCCTTTGGTCAATTTGGATCAACTATCTTGGCTGTGCTCCCTCCCAGTTTCTCGCGCACCTGGCAGAGCATGGGAAGCTGAAAAAGAAAGTCCTTGACTATTCTAAGCACTACTTGGCAACAACTAAAACATCAGTGTGTTATCAGCATTCTTCTCATACTAAATACAAAACACAGCACTGTGCTAGCTACTAGGAAGAAAAGTAACTAACCCAGACAAAACCAGGACATTTATATAAAATGTGTATTTTACTCTGATATTTAGTGCAGGTGTATTCTTACCTGATGCTGCTCCAGCTTTTCATGTGCCCTTTTAGGACACATTAACAGGGATTTTAAGTAATATAAGCAATAATAAAAACCATGAAATTGCATGCATATATACATACGCACATACAAACATGTGTATATGAACACATACATTCACACATCTGAAAATAAACAATGGGCTTTTTTTAATCTGAGCAATTTTTTTCCCTGTAATTAAAATGGAATGTGTGGTATCTCTCATTAAATAATACATTTCAAAATAAAAGAAACACAATAGTCTTGTTATAACATCATTATTTCTGGTAATGACAAATTAAAACAAACCTGCATGCACATGCAGAACTTGTTTCATAGTTATTTTATATTTTATACTAGTACTTGTTCTTGGTCATTGATATTCTTTTTTACTTTTTCCCACAAGTACAGTACAACAATGGCAGATACTCCTTAAGTAAAACCAAAATAATTTACATATAAAATAAAATATAGCTAATAATATAATATAACATCATGTAACATAATGTAACATAATATAACATATCATAACATAATACAATGTTGAAAGAGCTTTAAACTAGATTTGAAGGGGGAAGGGGGATGAAACCAGGCTTGCTAGAAATAAGCCTTGGGACGGCATGCTGTGAGGGACAGTGCGCTAGCGAGGTTCTTTGGTCTGTCACCTCACAGGAAGTGACAGATAATAATCCAAGTGGCAGCAAAGATGCAAAGGTTATCGATGGGTTAGTAACAACTGTGAATAGTCACTTAGGAATTAAGACTTCTCCCCTCAAAAGAGTGGTGGGATCAATAGCCCAACTGAAATGCATCTATACCAATGCACACAGCATGGGCAATGAACAGGAGGAATTAGAAGCCATTGTGCAGCAGGAAAACTATGATAGAGTTGCCATCACAGAAACATGGTGGGACAACTCACATAACTGGACTGCTGCCATGGATGGCTATAAAATCTTCAGGCGGAATAGGCAATGAAGAAGAGGTGGTGGGGTAGCCCTGTATGTTAGAGGGTGTTTTGATTGCCTTGAGCTCAGTGATGGTGATGATAGAGTTGAGTGTTTATGGGTAAAAATCAGGGGAAAGGCCAACAAGGCAGCTATTGTGGTGGAGGTCTGTTATAGACCTCCCAACCAGGAAGAAGAGACAGATGAAATATTCTACAAGCAACTGGGAGAAGTCTCACGATCGCTAGCCCTTGTTCTTGTGGGGACTTCAACATACCAGAAGTCTGCTGGGTGTACAATACAGCAGAAAGCAAACAGTTCGGGAGGTTCCTGGAGTGTGTGGAAGACAACTTCCTGACACAACTGGTGAGTGAACCAACTAGGGAAGGTGCCCCGCTGGACCTGTTGTTTGTGAACAGAGAAGGCCTAGTGGGTGATGTGATGGCTGGGGAACGCCTGGGGCATAGTGATCATGAAATGATAGAATTCTCGATTCTTGGAGAAGTAAGGAGGGGGGTCAGCAGAACTAGCACCTTGGACTTCTGGAGGGCAGACTTTAGACTGTTTAGAAGGCTGGTTGATGAAGTCCATTGGGAGGCAGTCCTAAGGGGCAAAGGAACCCAAGAAGGCTGTGCGCTCTTCAAGAAGGAAATCCTGGAGGCGCAAGAGCAGGCCATCCCCATGTGTCGAAAGATGAGCTGGCGGGGAAGAAAACCAGCCTGGCTGAACAGAGAGCTTTGGCTGGATCTCAGAAAAAAGAGGAAAGTCTATGAGCTTTGGAAGAAGGGGCAGGCATCTCAGGAGGACTACAAGGATGAAGCGAGGTCATGCAGAGAGAAAATTAGAAGGGCTAAAGCCCAACTAGAATTTAAATTGGCCAATTCTGTGAAAGATAATAAAAAATGTTTCTATAAATATATTAACAACAAAAGGAGACCCAAGGAGAATCTCCATCCTTTACTGGGTGCAGGGGGAACCATAGTGACAAAGGATGAGGATAAGGCTGAGGTACTTAGTGCCTTCTTTGCCTCAATCTTTAATAGTAAGACCAGTTGTTCTCAGGGTACCCAGCTCCCTGAGCTGGAAGACAGGGACAGGGAGCAGAACAAAGCTCCCATGATGCAAGAGGAAATGGTTAGTGACCTGCT
>VYZW01010230.1:595-17841 GCA_013401315.1 Balaeniceps rex
TGATTGAAAACACAGAGGTTTTTTTCTCCATCTTCTTTAAGGGAGAAAAAATTAGCAGAAAAATCAAAGGCAAAAGACTGAAGAGCCACAAACAAGTGGTATAATGACAAAGATCCTGGACCTACAGCTCTGAAAACAAAGATTTTTTCCATTACAGGATCATTTTTCAGTTGGTGTGACAGGGAACAACACACATACTGTTGTTGTATGCAAACCAATCTTTCTCGTTGATGTGACTGAACGCACAAAGAAATACTCTCCTTGCCCACTGAAGATGACTTTCCTTCTCTCCTTTTTTTCTTGGTGTTGCCCCCACCACCTCCATCTCAAACCTTGGTTGACAGGGACTAAAGGGTCTCAACTGGTGCACTGAAGTATTTATCCCTCTTTCCAAGTGGAAGGAGCTGTGCTCTCGCCCCTTTCTTTGCTACCATCATCAAATGAGCAAACTCTAATACAGTGCTGGCAGCAAGGCAGATGAAGAATGTTATTTCTAACTCAAGAAGGATGTTCCCCACTACAGCAAATACCAGAGAAGCTGCCAGATAAGAATTTTTTGTCTAGTACCTGCAGGGCCTGCTTGTCAATTTAAATGACAGTCATTATGTTTCAGGGAATTGTAATGTAAATGAGTGATTTAAAGACAGTATGGGGTAAGATCCTTCCCAAGGCTGCAGTCTGTGGGGGTACAGGCAGTTTGTGAGATCTCACATGGATTGCCTCTTCCATCTCAGAGCCCTGCCTTGTGCACTGTGGCTTGGAACTGCAGCTTTTAGCCATGGATCATGGACAGACCAGAGGACTTCAAGAGAGAACTGCCCTTGCACCTGCCCTCAACTTGGTAGAGGGTAAGACCATTGACATCACGTTTGTACTGAAAAAGCACAACTCGGTAATAAAAAGAGTACTTTCCTGTTGGGTCATAGTTTTCAGTGCAACTGTGGCTTCAGCATGTGGTACACTTTTGGGTGCATGCTACATTGTTTCTGTGTCTGCATCAAATGGTAATAACTGTGAAGAAAATAGCTTGTAATTAAGCAACTAGGGAGACAGCAGATGGATGCAGCCAGATGGGAGCACACTAGGAAGCTATGAGACAATATTGGTCAGCATGACAAGCAATAGTCACAGCACACTATCAGCATCATGGCTACAGTTACTGGTGAGTTTTAAGGGCATATTGAGAAGTAATAAAGAAAATGGCTTTTTAGATGCTTCTGACACTCCTTTGCAAGGGTGTGGGGCAGAACGGAGTAAAGGTATTTGTCAGAAAATCTAAAAAATGTTTGAGAAGGTGAGAGGCTGCATGTGGAGGCTGGCATTGTGTCCACTGATGCAGATGAAGAGAAGTGTGCATCTTACCTGTCTACCCAAAACCAGTAATGTGACGAAGAATATAAACAAAGAAATTGAGCCCATTGTCTTCAGGTCTTTCAGTATTCCTGGCCTATAAAATAAAAAGACAAGTAAAGCAAGCTGCTCAAAAGTTAAACCAAAATTATTTTAGCCCAAGAATAAGACCACAATTTATACTACTTTCTGGTATGTAAACTAAGACCATTTAAATATAATATGCTTTATTATTTGATGAAATATCATTATTTCCATCATGTAGCTTTAATGACTTCTACTACATTCTGTGCAAATGTGCCTACATTTTGAAGTCCAGTAATAAGATGAGGATTTAGTAAAAATAATATCCTTGTTTGCTTTCAAATGGAGAGCATTTGGTGCTTATTCTATACAGGCAGATTAAAAAGAAATTTTTTACTTAATAACACTACTTCCATAATGGAGAGCTTGATCTTATCCAATGAATGTAAAGAAACAGAAACTAAAGCACCTAACTCCCAAGATGCCTTTTCACCTCAGAATTACAGGAGGCACAAACTAGATCTTGTACAGAGTTTATTAAAAACTCGGATTTGGGAAAAGACACTAGAGGTAATGGGAAACAGTTTGCACTAGCACTCCCCTACTGATGCTGCTGAAAGAAGAACCTTGGTGAGAGATTCAGGAAGGAAAATACCAACAGACACACAGCTTGACTGGCAAAATCAAGGCTGCCAGAAGCACATGCTAAATCTAACCTGTCACATGGTTCTCCATCCCATCACAGAGATATCCTTTCCACTAATGCTATGCAAACATAAAGACCTGGGTTTGTTTATTTAATCTTTAGATTTAAGAGCAAAGAAAACATACAGTTTTTTAAAAATTCAGATCCTTTTCCATGGTTGCCTATGTGTCCTAAAGATCTCGAGCAGTTTACAGCACAGGAAAAAGGATACTGAAACTCTACTCTGAATATTCAGGTTTTTCTGTTGTGCCATATGCACTGCACACTCAACCTACACAGAACAGAATCACTTCTTTGTTTTGAAAATGAAGTAGAAATTACATGCATCCAAAAATTATTTTACACAGCAATACTTAGAATTAGAGTCATAATTTTGGTCTTATATATTATCACCTAAAACAAAGATTTCAGCAGTCTCACTGAAAATGTAACATACAAATTTGCAAGCACAGCAAAAAAAATCCAAACTGTTGGTCTACTAATTTTTTTCAATAGCTAAGACTGCATTTGTAAAGTTTTAAGACAATGTACTAGTTCTGAGGAAGTTGATTTTCTTTGGCTTGCAGCAAACACGCTTTAACAGCCTTAGTTATGTTCAGCCTTAGGCCTTAACAACCTTAATGATGACTTCTTCCTAATGTCCTTTATTACAAAAATGCAAATTAAACCATACTCTATTTCCTATAGCATGTGATTTAAACACCTTGCCCAGACTTGTTTATTTTATTCTAATGCTCCGAGGTGTGACATTAAATCATTTATTAACTGCGGCATGACAACAATTTTAAATTGTGACTTGTAGATTATACAGACAAACACATAGGAAAAAAATCTGTTCCATGACATAAGAACTGCCATAGGTAGTATTTAATTTCTATTAATTTCAGAAGCACTGGAGTTATCCACCTACCTTCTAAGAGGTGCCATTGCATACATAAATTTGCTGTAGTCATCCAGCATGGGTCCATGAGTGTGCAGAAGGATAACATTGTAGCCCACCAATGCAATCAACATTATCACCATTTTCAACTCGTAATTTATCCTCAGGAAAACAGAACAGGAAATGAGCCCTAATATGCAGCTGTATATAAAATACTGGCAAAGAAAAATCAAATGGAAAGTATTTAGAATTTGGCTCTTGAGTAGGAAATCATACATAATAAAATGCTCGGGCTAGTTTAAAGAACAAATTATTGACTGACCACTTAAGCATGGAATCTATCACAACCTGGGACATTATGGTTTACGGACAGTCAATAACAACCAGATGTTGGTGTTTCATAAAATAGACCCTTTTTCTTACTAGGCTCCAATTCACCCAAAACTCAATAGAATCCAGATTATGCTCCTAATTTATGCTCCCTAACTTTCACCCTTTGTCACTTTTGATTTACTCATCCACAGTGGCAAGAAGTGCCTATTTGTGGGACACCACTGCTGGTGTTGAAGTCTAATGCAAGAGCCTACTGCCAGCAGACTGACAAAAGATTTATTCCTGTGCCACTGTACAGTTTTCACTCATGCTTGAGTTCAGTAAGTACCCTGTATGTATTACTAGCATAAGGGTCAAGGTGATATGTCTAAAGATCTGAAACCAACAATTTCATTGCCTATATTTGAAGTATTTATAAATTGATGCAATACACAGTTGTTATGAACCTCATAGATATGCAATTTTACAAACTCTAGAAATAAAGCTAAGATATGAAGAATATAAAATTATTAACATGGCCTATGCATAATAGAAATATAAAAAACCCTTCTGTCAAATCCTCTTGAGTTATGACTAGATAAGAACACACTCAATTGTTAAAAAAAGCTTTTTCTTTCCTATATCATATATATCAACAAAAATTTGTAGGGTTGAAGTTAACTTCCCATAAAAATATTTTCTCTGGATAATTTCTGGAAGTGGATTAGGGCACCAAAATTAATGCTAAATCAGAAATAATACATTCTCACTAGAATCATTATCTTAGTCCTTAACATACAGCACGTTTGCCAAAGACGCTTCCTGAAAATTACAGTCCTGCACCTTGTGAGGAAGTTATCTTTTCTGAAACTACAAAGCATTCCATTTCTAGATATGCTATTTTCAGACTACTGTTGACTTGTTGGTGGCAGTACTTTTGACAGAACCTCAATCACTGCATACTAATTTTGGAGGATCACTAATAAGAATAATTTTCACAGCGCCCATCAGACAGAATTGATCTGCCATCTGAATCTCTGCTGTTACTGTAATTTGCTTGCAGATCTGCTTGAAATAAGAAATAGAAACAACTGCCGTTCAGAATAACCAAAAATTCTACTTGTGAAATTAGTTTTCCAAAAAGAAACAAGCAAACAAAAGGCAGTCTTGAATCCACAACTGGATGCAGTTTGACAAAGACCAAGAAACTTCCAAGTGGAATAGACAGTCTCTGTTAGTGTTCTATAGCAATACATAAACTAGATTGAAAATTTCAGCTAAGATTTCAAACAAGGGTGGATGGATTAGAGAAGATTGGCACAGCCACACACTTAAGAATGCAGACTCCAATATTGCAATGCAAGATTCCAATAAGCAACCAACAGATCTGGAAATGAGTCTGTAGGCAACTCCGCTTGAACAGCCACACCAGGTTATGAAGCTTTTTTTTTGAAAATGACACCTTAAATAAACCTTTCTCCAACTGTATCTTACATATATTCAAGGTTATTGCTTCTGAGTGCTCAACACTGCAAATGAATTTTTAAGTTATTGTCAAACGAACTGAAATTTCACCCTTTTAATAACAGAATTTGCAAATTTTAGTAGACGCTTAAAGTATTGTAGCTTGAATCCTTCACTAACCCTTTCAGCTTTCCAGACTAATGCAAAAGGGCTTGAAAAAAAAATCAGGAGGAACTGCAAGACAAAACGCTTCAAAAGATACACTGCAAAAGAATAAAGGTAACTGGCATTCTAGCTAGCTTCTCAGAAGGATGCATGCAGCTACGGAGCAGGCAAGACACTGGAAAACAGTAACAATTTAGTGAAGGGACAATCAAGTAGCCATACAGAAAATCAGGACTGGTGGAATTACTATCATATGTATAGCATGAGGGCTCTGGTCTTTGTGAAAACACAAAAATTGCAAGCTGTCAGACAAATGGCAGCCTGTCTCCTGGGCCAAGCGATCTGCTCTCAGTGCATCAAATGAACATGAACTTTCCTACAGAGGAATTAATGCCCAGCTGGGAAAAAATCCCTTGGCCATGGGATAACCTCAGCCAGCTCAGCCAGCTTATTGCTGCCTGCAGGCAGCTCCCACTTGGTAGTGGTGGTTGTGCCACCTGTATGGCCTCAACTTTATCTAACAGTGCAGCAGCAAGTTCTCATGGACATCGTTTTTGTCTGACAGCAGAAATGATGAACAGAAATGTTTCCTTTTAAGAAAATCCTGTAAGAGCTCAAAAGAGGAAAACTCTGGGTAACTTCTCCACAGATGGGATCTGCACCACGTGCCGTCCCTGACTGAAGGACCATCCAATGCTGCATGCTTCAGAGTTTCCAGCATCTGAAAGAATGTAACACTACCTGCCCTCTTTTTAGTTCCTGTGCTAGCTTAAATAAATGGTATTTTAACCAACACCTTACAGAGTCTGGGTGCCTTGCACTGGTGCACTACACCCTTAGGATCTTATCTCCAGTCCAGTGCATTTGGTCTCCTCTTAAAATTTAAGACCTACAGTTCTGTTGTTATAAAGATCTTTACTGAAGTAAAAAGGGATTCTATTCCAACATGTCTATGGCGAAAAACTTGAGAAGAAAGTAATTTTGGAATTCCCTAGTCAAATAAAGTGTATTCCAAAACTGCATCTTTTAGAAGTCAGTATTATGACTTTTATTTATTTAACATGTGGAGGTGGCAGCACTGATACCATACTGTATTTTATCACAGGAAGAGATATGCATGACTTAAAATCTCCAAGGCCTAACTTCTATTATATGAAAACTACATAAGCATCATAGCAAAACTAAACAATAACTAAACACAAGAAAAGTCCCTAAAACTTACTGTGTAATCTTTCCCAAGTCTTTAAAAAGAGCAAGAAAGCAAGCAATACAACTCAGAAAAGTTATTTTGGGGGGTGGAGGAGGGGGAGAATCAATTAGTTTGCTTCAAAGTGAACAAAATTCTATTGGGGGTGAAATAATTAAAAATCTCTTATTCACTCATTTTGGATGACATAGTCAATAGATCTGTCAGGTCCACTATCATAAATCACAGGAAGTTTATCTGTGTTGTGGTTTAGCCCCAGTCGGCAACCGAGCACCACGCAGCCGCTCGCTCATCCTCCCCCCACCCCCGATGGGATGGGGGAGAGAATTGGAAGGGCAAGAGTAAGAAAACTCGTGGGTTGAGATAAGAACAGTTTAATAATTGAAATAAAATAATAATAATAATAGTAATACAAATTGCAATGAAAAGGAGAACGAGAGAGAGAAACAAAACTGAGGAAAAACAAGTGATGCAATTGATCACCACCCACTGACCGATGCCCAGCCAGTCCCCGAGCAGTGATCACTGCCCACCGGCCAACTCCCCCCAGTTTATATACTGAGCATGACGTCATATGGTATGGAATAGCCCTTTGGGCAGTTTGGGTCAGCTGTCCTGGCTGTGCCCCCTCCCAGCTTCTTGTGCACCTGGCAGAGCATGGGAAGCTGAAAAAGTCCTTGACTGGTGTAAGCACTACCTAGAGACAACTAAAACGTCAGTGTGTTATCAGCATTATTCTCATGCTAAATCCAAAACACAGCACTACGCCAGCTACTATGAAGAAAATTAAGTCTATCCTAGCTGAAACCAGGACAATCTGCATGAATAAAGCTTAAAGCTAACACACAGATTCAAAAGACTGATTTTTTAATTTAAGGAAAGAGACATTTGTCACCTTAAGTATTCAGTATCTCATTCAGTAAAGAAGAATAATTTTATTTCAAAATTAAAAAAAAAAAATCAAAAGTAGTAACTGTGGTGATTTTGGCTGGGATACAGTTACATTTCTTCACAGTAGCTAGTATGGGGCTATGTTTTGGATTTGTGCTGAAAACAGTGCTGATAACACAGGGATGTTTTCGTTACTGCTGAGCAGTGCTTACACAGCGTCAAGGCCTTTCCTGCTTCTCACCCCACCCCACCAGTGAGCAGGCTGGGGGTGCACAAGAAATTAAGGGGAGACACAGCTAGGACAGCTGACCCCAACTGACCAAAGGGGTATCCCATACCATATGATGTCATGCTCAGCATATAAAGTTGCGGGAAGAAGAAGGAAGGAGGGGACATTCAGAGTGATGGCATTTGTCTTCCCAAGTAACCATTACACGTGATGGAGCCCTGCTTTCCTGGAGATGGCTGAACACCTGCCTGCCAATGGGAAGCAGTGAATGAATTCCTTGTTTTGCTTTGCTTGCGTGCGCGGCTTTTGCTTTACCTATTAAACTGTCTTTATCTCAACCCACGGGTTTTCTCACTTTTCCGATTCTCTCCCGCATCCCACTGACGAGGAGTGAGCAAGCATCTGTGTGGTGCTTAGTTGCTGGCTGGGGTTAAACCATGACAGTAACTCAAAAGGAATTTGTAGCTTTTTCAAGCTAGAAGTTATGCAGTGCCTGAGGATGAAAATGATGTGCATTTCAGAGCTGTTTACTAAAAAAACTGAGGCACAAAGTGTTTAAAAACTTTAGCCAACCTAACCTTTTCATTTATTATTATCAGAAGTGACATTTTAACATAATTTTTGTGCCAGTTTATCAAAGACAAAGTTTCTTTGAGGAAAGAATGCATTTTAATAGTTTAAAATCTATAAACCACTAATCATTAGAAATGTGCCAATCACATGAAAAGCTGACAAACATCTTAGTTATACATGGGAAAGCAAAGGAAAAAGACACACAAAGGTTTTTTTTTAGGAACAGCAAATTGAATCTTAGTAATAAGTATAATTTATGAAAACTGTATCCTTCAGATGCTTGTTGGAGAGCTTACTGGTACAAAAGAAAACAAAATAGCTTTCAAGATGTTCAAAACTATAACAAGTAATATAAAAAAAGATGACTAAAAAACCTGCTAACTAAAAAAGCAAAGAAATATAAATAAGCATTGGAACAATTTATTTCTATGTGCTTGTGAGTGTGAACATATGCAGAGGCTGGGAGGACTGCATCATTTCTTTGACAAGGATAACTTGATGTCAGGCCTAAAAGAAGACGTAGGCACCTATCCATACCTGGTGGTATTTAATTAGCTAAATTTGAATATGAGAAACAGAAACTTATGCTCTGCTGTCGCTTTATCAGGGAGATGCTGAAAGTTCGTAAGTGCTGCAGTTACTATAACTGTTTTTTTCTGGGAGAGTTCTACACATAATTAACATCTTGCTTTTGTGTGTGCCTACGATTGTTTAGCTTGACAGTGAATAGCTGTTTCATGTAAAACATATTGTGTGGAAATCAGCATACACCATTCTGGTATTGGTCTCATCAATTCTGCATAGAGATAAAATAATCTCCCTTCTCTTGCTGCCTCCTGCTTATTCATCCAAAGACTATTGACCTATTTTGGCACAATATACAGCTTGTTATGTTCAACTGCAGGTCTTTTGTTATCCTTTTAAGAATCATTGCTCTCTGGGATACAGATCCCACTTTTTGCAGGAATGTCCTTCCCCCTCTTCTTGCATGTGCCGCTGTGCTTTTATTCACTCTAAGACATCTTTTTCAAATCAGTTTGCATCTTTTGAACGGTTTATATAGTGGCACATGAGTGTTGTATTTCCCCCCTCTCACTCCACCTCTTAATCAAATATGCAATGACAGAAGTGTGATGATCACAGATTTCACATTTACTGCCAGGTGAATGATGAAAGTGGTGAATATTTTCAGGTCTACCACTAGTCCTTACGAAACCCGTCTGCAGACCAACCTGGTTTTCTCACTGACAGCGATGTGCAGCTTTCAGTGCACATTCTGCTTTGCAGTTTGCTGTGTGTTCTCCTGATATCTTGTAATGCCCATGTGTTGGCATGGGTGAGCTATGCTTCTTAGTTATCAGACTGTTTCCTGCTTTTTAATCTGACATTCATTAAAATCTCTATTTTGAGAAGTACTAACCTCCTTTAACTTCCCAATTCCTTCAAATGCAGTTGCAGGTGACTGAAAAAAATCAAGCTTTTGCTGCAGTCTTAAAAACTGGTGGGTGTTTAACTTCAAGCAGATCCGGCAACAGTCAATTTAGTGTAATTGTTGTAAACAAACAAAGAAATGTAAAATTAACTTACCGGTAGGAAAAAACAGTTGTTTTGTATACACCACCGTGTCTGATTACTCAAATTGGGAAAACTTGCATTTGATGAATTAAGAACTGAGGGAAAAGCTTTCACAGCATTATCCAGGAAAAACTAGAGAAAAACAACATATAATCCATTAGCTTGTCAGCTGTTTAAGGTCAAAATAGAGAAGAGAAATGAAGAAGTGGAGAAAGCCTTGCCAGTAATCATTTAACTTTGGTATTTCACTGCAAATTGAAATAGAAAAGGGAAAACGACATCACTTGATTACTTGTTTCTGCATGCTCAGACAAAAACAACTTTGTTAACCTCCATCTGACACTTTCCATCTGAATAAAAGACGACAGGCTCTTTGTTATATTATTTTCATACATAAGAAGCTCACGTGCATGAGAGACAATGATGAAATAAATTCAATATGAATAATTCCTGGATTTACCTCAACTGAACCTCCTATTTAAACACAGAAAGAATTAAAGAAAGAATAAGAAGTCTTTACTGAAGTTGATTTACACAGATGTAATCCCTCTCATAATAATGATGATGATAATATTGGTACTAATGTTATTGAAACAAAAGAGTGGAACCAGTATCTCCTGGGTCATCAAATTCAGCCACCTGATGTCACAGGTAACCACCATCATACAGTACCCTTTGATGTATTGATCCAGTGCTTTCTTTACAAGTTAGATTTGACTACATAAATTCCACTGCTTTGAATCTCACCACTTAAACTCTTTCTAAGTTTAACCAGTATTCATGGCCAGTTCCCATGTTTTTTTTTCTTCTTGTGCTAATCTCATCCTTTAGCTTTCAGATAGCTCCTTTCCCTTCCTAGTATTTACATGGCCAATATTCAATGCCATCTCAGCCTTCACTACGCTCAGCAGTCTATGTTTTTCTAGTTTCTTCCCAGAAAACAAGCTCTTCATTCCCCTGATCAATCTAGTAGTCGCCCTCTGTACATGCCTCTTTCAATTCAACCTTCTGGGTGACCAACTGCAAACACACTTCCCAGATTTTATCGGTGAGTCGTGCAATAGCTTTAATACCAATTCTGCAGAAAATATGTTTTCATACATCCTAGAATGACAGCTCCTTTGCTCACAGCTACAAAACCTTAATAGCTCACCGTACCTCATGCAAGTTGGGCTCAGACAGATCGTGACATTACAGCAGCTTAACACATTGCTGCACGTTGACATAATACCAGCCACTAACATCATGGTCAGCAAATGTGAGGTAGTTTTCCTTCATTGGGACTCACTTAGGTAAATGTGGTTTACACTTACCTTCAGGTAAGAGCAGTCACATGGATGGTTATTGTGATTCAGCTGAGTTGTCATTAAACCCACATAATTAATTAAAATCCAGAACTCATCCCATCTCCACCTGATGAGCTTCCAACTTGTATCAGAATTTCTTGTCACTAGTCTGTCAGACCAACAATAACCTTGCGCTCTGTACTACTAAATTTCATCCTAGTTCTTTTACTCAAATCCTCAGCTGACTTCTTCCTTTCTAAAATCCCAAGCTTTCCCTCACAGACATTGCCTGTCCCCTTAATTTCGTTAGCAAATTTCACAGTCCCTCTCATACACTGCATATGAAAATCCACACTGGGTTGACCATTGCAGAGCTCCACATGTTGCCTCCCTCTCAGCTGTTGTTCTCTGCAGGTAGCCAGTTTGTAACCCACCTCTAAATTCTTTCCCCATCCCTGTCTTTACCTACTGCCCCAGAGAAAAACTGCTCAGTTTCACTTAGAGTAACCAAATGTGGATCAAGATGGTTTATTGATTTACTAACTAACACTAGATCTGGTCAGCCACAGATCTGTATAGCCAAGTCTTGAAAACTTCCAAGGATGGAGACCCCACAATCCCCCTTGGCAACATGTCCCAGCACTGTACTATATGCACAGTGACTTTTTTTCCTTTTTAAAGACTATCCAACCTCCCAAGCCACCACCCATGGTCAGTCCTCCTTGATACGTTTTGTGGCGCTGCTGAGAAGAGTTTGAAAGCATTATCTCTGTAACACCCCTTCAACAGAAGCAGGACTGGTTGCGGACTTGCAAAGACAACCGATACACCACCTGCTACCAAGACTTCTTTACAAGAAGTTGGCACTCACCTTTGTTTGTACAGTTGTACTTTCAGGTTGTCTTCCTTCACTAACTTGCTTCTCTGACTGCTTATGTGCAACTACACATAATTAAGCCACAATCAGTGAACTATACATTCAGGATCAGTACCAGTAATACAACAGATAAACTGCAAAACCAGACCCTACAAAATGTTAATAAACACCTACAGATTTTGAAACACCCTTCTATAACTGATCCCAAAGAGCTCTAATCATGCACACACACAGAGTTATACACACATCTGCCCCTTCCCACAGGACGTGTGGATTAAATGCACACACTCCCTCTTCTGGGAGTGTGGGTTACCCTACTTGCACACCCCTCCTGTAAGGAGATGCGGGTGCTCTAGCTTTATGTGCACCTGTGCAACTCCCTACAAGTTGTTAATGCACATGCTAGTGAGAAAGCACCCCGCAAGTTCATGCGCACAGACAAACCTGAGGTGTGGGTCCCTGCTTGCCACAGCCCGCACTGTTGCCCGCCCAGTTGCAGAGCGGGCAGCTCACAGTATCTGACAGGGAGGCTGCTCTCGCTGGCCGAGGCAGAGGTGTGATGCCAGAGGGGTGACTTATGGCAGTGGCAAACCAGGCTTTGACAGTCAGCTGTCTCCACTCATAGGTCTCTGCCTCCTGTTGCGAATTTCCACGCTGCTTCTTCTCGCACTATTTCCTTCTTTACTTCAGAATTCCTTCTGAAGTCCCTTGGTTACTGTTTAACCCAGCTGATGCTGGTCTTCCTCTTTAACAGGAACAATTTTTGGCAAAAGCCCTCCAGACAGCTTTAAATATTTAATCCCCCTCCCTGCCCCCAACTATTTAAATTGACATTCTTGTCTTAATAGGTGTTGTTAACCAGGTCATTTGCCAAGGATGGGCAAAGAGAGTCCCCACATCCCACTAATAGTGCATTTACTTTTTTTGCAAACATGAAATAACTGTATTTAGCTTCAGAATCCCATCCCACACATGTCCGCAGAGCAAAAGGTTATATACCATGAAGAACTCAAACACATATTATATAAACATATGTGTATATATATTCACATATATTAATTTCTATTAAAGCATTTGAGCTCTGTACAGGGCATTTTTGACCTATAAATGTTACCTGTATACACAGAATGCTATATGAAATGTGGTATATCTATGAATACATAAATAAATATAGAAAGGGAAAAAAAAGGATATGGAAATGTTGTCATCTCCCATGAGCCAAACAACACTTATTTCTGAATGATGTGTTTGTACTTGTCTTTCTTGTCTCTCATCAGTTATCTACCTCTGCTATCACGCTTTGGAGATGTATATTGTTCTTCAACATAGTATTTTTTTGTAAGAGACAGCTCAGTCCTACTAAGCAGTCACACCTACTCAAATGACTCAAATGAAAGCAATATTTTTTATGAATACCAATGTTTGCCAGGGAACATCTGAGCACACTAGCATTAAAGTCTCATTTTGACTTCATATATTCTAACAGCTTTTTCTTTTCTTGTGTTCGTATAATCTGCAATCTTCAGTTGTGAGGTTTTTGCCTCACATGATGAAAATACCTGCTGTGCTGCTATTTCTTTCAATAGGAGCCATGTGGTGACAGACCCTCCCCCCACAACATGGGATAAGCAAGTTAGTGCATCTCTCGTGTTATCTGACCAAGAATCTGCAAAAGACTACATAATACACTAGTTTAGATCTTACTGAAAACAAAGCCAACTTTCTCACCAAGATACTTTCAACCCTTCCCTACAATCCACAACGCACCAGAACCAAGGCGTCACAATGAACAGTCCGAAGGCCTGTAAACGTGGCCAAGTCGAATGGGTTGTATCTCACATTACTAAGCAAGTGGGCTTGCTGATTTCCATGTTAATGTGCATAAATAGCATCCTACTGAGAAGAAGGAAAGGTGGCAGAATTTAATATTGAGTGCACTAATCAAATGCACACTGAATTAAGCAATTATGTAATAAACAATAAAACGTGTAAAGTTTTAATAGTTACTATGTGAATAGGTTGACCCCATGACAGGTGAGCAGGAGGGAGAGAGCTGGGAAAGACCCCTCCATTGAACTACTGAATCACAGAATAAAAGGCAAAATTAATTGATTCAAGTGCCACAGATAGTTCAACTGTGGTCATCAACCTGTGGTAGCACGACATCATGCAGTAGCCATCTGTAAAGACAAATACTAATATCATTTTCTGTGCAAAAAGAAGGCATAGGCTACCCTCAGAACACTAACAAGTGCCCTTTCGCACACCAGTAAGAAATCCTGTGGCCCAGAGGTAAGCTCTTTAGGAAGTAGGTGCTCCAGGATCAGCTGTTCCAGAGCAGAGCTGTGCTTAATCAATGGAAACACATAAGCAGCAAAACCAACGGTATGGCATGCTACCAAAAAACACAGCTCAACTGAATTTACAGCTTATGTTTAATTTGATCCCATCATTGTTTTCTCTTCCTTATTATACAAAATTACACCGGAAATGGACATGTGAAGACTATAAAGAAAAGTATAAAAACCATCTTTGTCACCATCCCTCTCTCTCCCCTCTACCTCCTTGCCTTATATGAACATGCAACTATACTTTAGACTAATTTTCTGCCATTCCAGAAGAGCTATGCAATCTCCTCAAGACACAACTTTCAACTGTCTACAGTTTTTATAGTGCTGTTGTAAACAAAGTTGTTCATGTTTGTGCCCTACTCTTTTGTAGGCAAAAGATAGAGTGAGAAGAGTACAGTTTTAAGTATGGCAGAAGCATGCAAGTCTGGTATCATAGGTTGAACTAGAGGATTTACATTTTTCTTAACACAAAGAAAGTGAAGCAATGATGCTTTTGTTCAGCATTGCTCTTTTGTATGAACCTCTAAGGCAAACATACAGGACTCCTCTTCTTTTTTTTTAATTTTTCTACAAACTCTCCAAACATCCATGTGGCTTAGGAGAACTTTCTTCTCAAAATGCATGTCACTGCTTCCTTTGAAAAATGCCAGTTGGTCTGGCAGCTGAGTCAGGAATTTATCCCCAGATCCCCACATGAATGCCCCAAGAATAATATGGAGAGTCCTAAATTCTGGTATTCCTCATCTTCACAAGCTCATAAGCAGATGTCTAAGGAGAGCCTGTAATGCTAAGTACCTACCTAGACAATTAAGCATTTTTTGAATAAAGAAGAGGTGATGCTGAGATATCGGTACGTTGGAAAAGGTTGATGAAGATCCAGAGAGTACTGCGCTGCATTGAATAGGATTTTTAGAGCATTTTGTCTCTGGGTTTGTACAAGACTTCTTAGCTTCAAAGTGCTCAAGCATCTGCATTATTTGGTGTCCTGTGGCGTGTCTCTTGTTAATAGTCAAACTTACCAAATTCAAGCTGCTCAATAATTTTATTTCATTTTTTATAGAAGTTTGTGTGCCAAGTGAAAATGCATAACTATCTATGTGTCCCCATGCATTCAAGTCCCAGCCTCCCTGTAGGGGCGATATACAGTGGTAAGCAACCGCCTTGTTCAAAGCTGCCAGCAGCATTAGGTAAGAGAGATGAGGAGCCTGCTGCACCTTTACAGACTCAGACACCATCGTGGTATTTGACAGATAAGGAGTGATGCTCATTTCTGTGGGTTCATCTTTGCTGGACTGTGGAGCAAACGATCATGTGACAGCATGACTCTATCTCTCCCCACACACTTGAAAGACACCAGAACTGTTGTAAACATTATTTCACTCACCTGCTAGTGCATCTCTGCTAGTCCAGTGCACCTAGACTGATACTGATTTTAGTAAGTTTCGTAAATGCTATCTATAATCTGGAATGGATTTGTGATGGGGCCCCTCATGTACCATTTAAACGACATGACTGCAGCTGTGCATTCCCCTTTCTCCTTCCAACTCCTAGGCCAGGTCAAGCTCTAGGCAGTGTCTGTTTATTCTTCTTAAAAGAAATGCTCTAGCCACCCTCCAAAACAGGGTCTTCAATGTGCTAGGCTAGCCACTGTGGGGACGTGTAATTAGAGTGCATCTGCCAAAGAGCTTGCCTATCAAAAATAGAGCACGGAGCAAAGTCAGCAACTGTATTAACAGAGTTAGCTACACTAAAAGGAAGGTACATTAAAGAAACCAACTTTCTACTATGAGAATGGAAGCAAGTTTGCTTAATTATTTGTCATTATTAAAACACAGGATATCAGCCATGACTAGAGGAAGAACAATATGGGGCCAATACTTGCATAATTTAAGGCAGCTCGTGCTCACAGACGTACATTAAACAAGGGAGCAAAAATACTCAAATCTCTGTCAGTCTTTAAATTTCTAAAGTCATGTTCTTTCAAAGGAAATAGTCCAGTTGTTCAAAATTCACTGGACAAAAGACAGGAAAGCAAGTAACATCCAGAGGAGGGCCACAACAATGATCAGAGGGGATGGAACACCTCTCCTATGAAGAAAGGCTAAGAGAGTTGGGGTTGTTCAGCCGGGGGAAAAGAAGGCTCCAGGGAGACCTTACTGCGGTCTTTCAATACTTAAAGGGGGCTTACAAGAAAGATGGGAACAAACTTTTTAGCAGGGCCTGTTGCGATAGGTCAAGGGGTAATGGTTTTAAACTAAAGGAGGGTAGATTCACACTAGATTTCTTCTTCTTCTTCTTCTAAGGAAGAAATTTTTTACAATGAGGGTGGTGAAACACTGGAACAGGTTGCCCCAAGAGATGGTAGATGCCCCATCCCTGGAAACATTCAATGAAAGGTTGGACAGGGCTCTGAGCAACCTGATCTAATTAAAGATGTCCCTGCTCATTGCAGGTGGGGTTGGACTAGATGACCTTTAAAGATCCCTTCCAATCCGAACTATTCTATGATTCTATGATCCTGAATTTGAAAGCTGGTACTTAGGGTACCTTCCTGGACAGTATAGCCCTGAGATCCTGTTGCTGTGCCAAGAACCATTCATGCATTTGGTACAGAAGTCATGAAACAAAGAGTTGTTCCAGGGCTCTTTCATCATGCAGTGTTCCTCGAGATCACATGAATCCCAGAGGATGGTGAGGCACAATCACTTGATGTATTGCATAAAGTTATTCATTCAGCTTCCAAGAATCAACCCTTTGCAGTCACGCAGTCCTACTGTCTCTCTGAGACATTTGGATTGTTCCCTGCAATATACTTTCTCATGTTCGGTTTAATGCAGGTCAGCTTCACAAAAACAGTTTTCCTCAGCCATTGATTGTTGCCCTACTCTATATATGGCACCAGATCTAATGCTCAATGGAAGCAGCACTAGTCACCCTCTCCCTTCAGCTAAGAAGTATTTGATACTTATGTCACATTAGCTGTTTTTTAACTTCCCTCCACTGATCATGACTATATACCTCTCAAATGTGAAGACTAGATTCAGATGTCTGCCGAAACAGCTAATTTGAAATAAAATTGCACCCCCACTTTTTTCTAATGTCCCTTGACCATAAAGACTGAGTTTTATTTGACATTTTGGTCTTAATTATGATTTATTAGGTGTGGGATGGTTAGACGCTTTTTATCTCCATTAAATCTTAATGGCTACATTTTGCCTTTTTCTACTGCAAGAGTTCATGGAAATAAACGCAGTTAATGGACTCTGCTATTAAGTACATGTTGCTTGGAGATGTAATAATGATACTTCAGAGTCTCTCCCACAATTTGCTATTAATATTAAGGAAATGCAAATTTC
>VYZW01010230.1:24929-37633 GCA_013401315.1 Balaeniceps rex
ATTTGGAGAGACCCAAGGTTGGAGCCAGTCACTGCGTAAGGGGGACAGAGGCTAGGCACGGATATTGTATTGACTTAAAGTCCATACTGAGTGACCCAGAAATGCAAGTGTGCCTGTGGATTACAACAGTCAGGGTGTGCGTATATTCCACTAGCCAGATCAGCCAGAAAGGAGGAACTAGACCATGAGAGTTGTTCATATTTACATGACTGCTGCTTGCTTTTATGTGGGTGTTGGTAAAATAGCTGCTCTCTCTGTGTATCTGTGTGGTTGGTCCTGTGTGTACGGTATATGCCTGTGTGCCTATTGGGAATATGTGCTCAGCTTCACTACTGGTTGTACCTAGGACATGGTACTGACAGCCTCCCATCGACAGGAGTGGGACAAGAGGATCCCCTGGGTCTTTAATTCCATCAAATTGGGCTCCAGCGGACTAGGAATGAGCATTCCCCAGGCTTTTGAACTCCACTGGATTCAACAAGCTCTAGCAGATGCCATTTTCAGTTTCAGAACTTTAAAAAACACGGCTTAGTAACAGATGCAAAACAATGTCACAAAAAAGATGCTTTCATGTTTTTCTAGTGCTAGGCAACGTAAATTGATGGTTTCCTCTGCACAAATGAACAACTTGTGTTATGTTAATTCTGAAGATAAAATTGTTTCACACAGAAAATCTCTGTTGAATCCCAATATCTAAATACAGGAATGTTGGCATCAAATGACGGAGATTTCCCAGACTTTTCTACCTTAACATCAATGCGTCTAATTGTTAAATTTGAACTTTCTTCATTTTTTTAAAACTAATTGAAAAAATTACAGTACAGAATTGCTGAGATTACTTAGCAATGTCCATGCTGAGAACTGCACTTATTTCTGAGGACTGCTTTATTACTTTCCAAATACCTGTACGCTTTTGAACAGACTCATGTGACTTCTGTGCCAAAATTCCTTGCAATAATTCTAAATTTCCTTTGTTTACAAGATTTTTGATCAATATCATCTGACTTTGCTAATGTATTTCAGCAAGGAGGAACTAATTGGACTGATTTTCTACATTTCTTTAAAAAGCTAATTTCTGCTTCCATTTAAAAAAATAAAAATGTTCTCTGGGCAAGTTTATCACTAAGAAAAGTTCTGGAGAATAAAATAAATTTCAGGAAACAATATACCATTCAGCCAGTGTGATTAATCAATAAAGAAATTCCATTATTCCAGCTGCTATTGCTAAAATTACAGATATTGCTGGCTCTGACCTGAAGAAAAATGTGAGTTTTGTTAGACTGCAGCTTCAAAAATGAAGTTGTAGGTAGTTATTTCCACTTGTAAAACAGAAGCACACTAGAACTCAGTGATGCATTTCTTGAACAGGCTGTTTAAAGCACAGCTTTCAGTTCTGGAGAGGAAGGACCACCGTTTATTTGGTACATCTGTCATGCCCACCTGGTTTGTTAAATAGATGACAGCTCTCTCTAATAGCAGAGAGAGCAGCCTACATAGGTTAAGCCAATGAGGCTCCTGAAAGGAAAATTTGTGACAAAACCCTGATTCACACTAAAAATCTTTAAACCATTAAGTAGAAATTCCTTGGAAAACATGAAAGAATACACTATTGATTGGTAATTTTCTATGTGAATTAACAGATTTGTTGAACTTCATTTCACTTTTGAGCAGTCTAAATCCAGCCCATATATAGTACAACTGCAGCAGTTCAGTACTGGTGAAAATTTAGGGAACTCCTGGAAGCAGAACTGGAGTGGTGTGGTGATCATTAAATTCAGACTCTTAATAGCACTGGCAGAACTATGCAGGTTTATTTTGCTGATTCATTAGCTTACATCAAACACTTTTTCTTGTAAATGTTATGTCTCATTTGCAGTTTTCTTAAGAAAATGGAGAATGAGATGAAAGGAAGAAAGTAATCATTTCTAGAAAGCATGCAAGAAGGGTAAGACATCAGATCTCAGTAGCATTAGCTTCTGTGTTTATTCTAAGTGAAGCTGGCAGAATATGGTTCAGTGTTTATCATTTACCAACTAGAAATAATAGGTATTTGTAGTATGAAAGGTGACTAATGTATTACCTTTTCATCTGAACATGGTAAATCTGATATGACAGCTCAGCATGATAGTGAGTAATAACTTATTTTGAATATTCAGGTTATTAAAATGTATTCTGTGTTGTCTTTCCACACACAAAAACCTACTTCAGCATTTAACAAAATGAATGCTGTCTTTCTGAGTGAGATCAAAGAACTGGTGCAAGAATTAATTGTGACAGCTATGTTGTAGATGAAAGACAGTGTCGCAAGAGCTGTCACACTTCTCCTTCACATGCTAGCAGAGGTTGGAACATCTTGACTGAAGACCTCTTATTTACAGAAAGCCAGTGAATCACATTTTCTATAGTTCTATTATTGTTCTTTTCATTTTGCATTCAAATACAACTTAATATTTTGCTAATACTGATGTTACAAAGAATGAAATCAAGAGAAACAAAAAGCCCCAATATTCAGATTTTTTTCACATGCTCATTTTAGGGGGCCTATAGGAAAGATGGGGACAGTCTTTTTAGCAAGGCCTGTTGTGACAGGACAAGGGGTAATGGTTTTAAACTAAAGGAGGGTAGATTTAGGCTAGATATAAGGAAAAAATTTTTTACAATGAGAGTGGTGAAGCACTGGAACAGGTTGCCCAGAGAGGTAGTGGAGGCCCCATCCCTAGAAACATTCAATGTCAGGTTGGACAGGGCTCTGAGCAACCTGATCTAGTTGATGATGTCCCTGCTCACTGCATGGGGGTTGGGCTAGATGACCTCTAAAGGTCCCTTCCAACCCAAAGCATTCTATGATTCTATGATTCTATGATTTTCACTCAAACTTGAAGAAGACACCAAAGTTCAAATCCAAAGAACTGGCTGACTGGCTGACAGCCATTACACTGACCTAAGCTTGGAGAAGGGTGATTTTTGTATAAAGATACAAACTTATAGTTTATATACTTTCTAATGGTCCTACTGTTGATAAAAAGGACCAAAGTACTTCTAAAATGAGTACTGTAACACCAAGCTTTTGAACTCCACGGTGGCACCTGTAAATCTAAGCCAAGGCATTTTGAATCATACAAAATGCATCCAGGTGAAGAGTCTACTCAACTTATACTGGATACAACTGGTCTGACAAAAGCTAGAATCCTGAATAAAGAAATAACAGGAAAAACTAAAGTTGGTATCACATTTTTAATTTCACCATACTTTGCAGTGCTTATTATACTTCACAAAGGGTCACGTTAAAATGGCCATGTGCTTCACTTCAACTGTCACATTTAAAGGAAAGAACACGGCAGTGAGCCATATAAATATGCCCTTAGGCACTCAGAGTTCAGTCCTGGTACTTCCTGTGCTGCCTTCTCCATTCAAGAAAATGTACAGTTGCTGTGTTATATGCTATTTTAAGGTAAGACGTTCTCAGTCCCTCCTGTCAAAGTTTTTCTATTTCACATGAAATATTTAAAGAGCCACTGGTTTTGAGAAAGAGCAAACCTGAATGACTTTTTAAAGACAGTGCTCAGGGCACTGAACTAGAAGACGGGGTTCTGAATGCTACATTCCACGTTGACCAAGTCTTTATCTCCAAGTAAGATGCTACCACCCAAAAACTGCCTCACACAACAGGAGCCCTGATCTGTGACCATATTGCGGTGCTTACACGTCATGGATATCACCTCTCAGGTAATACATGTAAAAGAACCTTCAAAACAATCTGGATGCTCTCTGCTTCCCTCCTTCTTATTAACTGTAGGGAAAATTGTTTGCATACTGGACTGTTGGTATTAGGAAGCACACTCGGATATCTCTCTATCTGGAGGTAACTTACAATCTCATCTTGGGCAAAGACACGAAAAGGCAACATTGCCAGATTTAAAAAAAAATCAAGATAGTCTCACTCATCAAAAAATACTAAGAGAGAACTTATTGGCACAACAGACATAAGAAACTTGTGGTTTTCACCAGGTTAGGCAACTTCTTCAGTTGGTCACAATCACATAACATGTCATAAACATATTACTCAAGAAGGAGTAAGAAGGATTTTTGTTACTGAAATAAGTACATTTGTAACAGTTCCTGAAGCCTGAACATAGTACTTAACTTAGTGATGATGGATTTGCTGTTGCAGTACCTGTGCTAGAGACTCATCAGAATGACTTTTAGGTTTGATGAGCCTCTTTCATGGACCCTGCTGTAGGTGCCAAAGTGCCTCTCTGGGTTCTCCCTGCCTTCCCCCATGCCTGTTTTAATCTTAATTTACAAGCAAAGCCTCACTATTGAAGAAACTGAAGGGCCTTGATCTTTCATTCATATCTGCATTAAGAGAGACACATCAGAGGTAAGATTCCAGGTCGAAAATGATTTCCAAGTAGTGCTGGTGCTGATATTCCTGTCTTTGCAGAGCTTTTAAGTATCTTAAGTGTACACAGTCTTTCTGACTGTTAAGTACCAATGCCAATTGCTTTAGAGTAAAATACAAATCCCTGCTAACAAAGGTAAAGACTGCGTATCACTCTTTATACTGTGGTGTGGTGTAATGCAACTAATAAATAATATGCTCTCCTCTAGCAGGGATAGGAGTGCTCACATACTGGCTGCACTTTGTTAGATGCTCCAGTGACCTCAAATCAGAGCATCTTTCTCAACTGTGGAGCCAGTTATTTTCAGATGTTTGTATTCCTGGCATTGTGTTCTGATAATTCCATGGTTCAACTGGGTATTTAAGAGAGGCTATAAACATGTTCAGATGAGATGATAGGAAAGAAATGTTTTTACTTCTAATCTTCCTTGTTAGCTGAAGTAACTAAATAGGTTTGCAAGGTATAAACATATGCAACAAAAAGCCATTTCACATTAATGGAAAATAACTGGCACAAAGAGTATGTGGTATCAATTAAGTGCACGCATGTCGCAGGTAATGCAAAGAAATTTTTGAGACAATAGTTGAATCAATGCACAAAGAACATCTGCTTGAGACTAGTACTTCTTTGGCAGGCTACCTCAGCTACCACAGAGATCTATCCTTTACATGCTTACTGTGTTTTTTTTCTATTGATTGGATTACTTTTTCCAATGTATCATTTAGGTAACCAGACCTCTGCTTCCCTGCATTCACATCAGGAGGTAAAACACATCTAACAGTTACCAGGTCTGAGGCATTTCACACTCATTCTATGAACTTGTCTATACTTCAGGAAGATAAAGAGAAGAGACACAGAAACTATATGAGCTAAAGGACAATCACTGTCCTCTATCTGCATGTAATTTGGGAAGGAAACCTCTCAAGGAAAATTCAAAGAAAATATTCAAAATTAGTAAAAAAGAATAGCTTATATTTAAAACATGAAAATATAAGCCAAAAAGACCAAAAATACTCATAATCTTAAGACTGAACTCTGAATACTGTGATTATCTAAAAAAGTAAAAAAAAAAAGCTTAGGCACAAAGAAGTAATTAGAATATATAAGTTATAAATCCGTTTCAAGTTTCAGGACACACACCAATTTTAGCTAGGATTGACAAAGGTTTAATGCTTATGGGCAAATGACTGTTCCTGTGAGAACTGTCAGCCCTCCCTGCCCTCCGCCTGTTTGCCCAAGAGCGGCGGGGGATGACAGGCTGCAAAGGCAGGATCTGGAAGTCTGTAACCTCGTTATTTGTGCACTGCTTTGCCGCGTCGTTTGATGGAAACATTCCTATTCTTTTTTAATGGCTGATATTATCACTCCACAACAGATTGAGTTGGACCGTGCTGCAGTGCTGCCGAATAGTAAAATCAACTAATAATAAACTCAGAGTGAAAGAGTGGGCATAAATCTCTTGTTTCAATATTGTAATTAAATTCCATAAGAGCTAGTAATTTTAGCATTACAGTCTGGATGTTTCTTTTTTCTTCATTTACCAATGAAATTAAAATCATACAGAGAAACTTGTTCAAAGTTCATTTTTGTGTGACTTACTCTGCGGTGGTGACAGCCATTTATAATCAATGAGACTGAGAGGGCAAAGTATCAAAGTATTGAGACAAGCGCATAACGCAGTGACAGCCAGGTGTCCTAACTTGAACTTAGATTTTGCTGCCTTTGCCAGCACTACAGGTCCCACTCTATAAATCTCACAACAGTCATGTAAATATTTGACTACTGCTGCAAGTTTATGTACGGGGTGCAGGTTCCCAGGCTGGTGGTGGGGCCTGCAGGGTTGCCCCTGTGCGGAGCGGCTGGGGCTGCCCCGCGCTGGACACAGCTGGTTCCAATGGCCCCACCACAGGGCACGGCTGAACCCCACAGCCATGGGTGGGCACCTCGGGGAAAGCCTGGGTAAGGAAGGGCAGAAAATGTTGGGCAGAGAGAGGAGGAGGGAACAAAAAGAGTGAGAAACAGCAGAGGGAACACCAACATTGGAGGAGGAGAACGAGGAGGAGGGGGAGAAGGTGCTCCATGCCAGAGCAGATGTCCACACTGCAGCCCATGGAGGACCCATGCTGGAGCAGGTGGATGTTCCTGAAGGAACTGCAGCCTCTGGAGACCCCACGCTGGAGCAGGGTGAAAGTGTGAAGGGAAGGAGCAGCAGAGAGAAATGTTTATGTACTGACCACCCTCCACCCCCACTTGTGCTGCCTGGGGGGAGGTAGAGGAGGCTGGAGCGAGGGAGTGAAGCTGAGTTTGGGAGAGGGGGGAGGAATGTTGTGGCTTTCATGTTTGTTTTTGGTTCTTACTACTCAAATCTATTTTAATTGGCAATAAATTAGATTAATTTTCCCCAAGTTGAGTCTGCTTTGTCTATGACAGTAATTGGTAAGTAACAGTAATGGGTAAGTAATCTCCCTGCCTTTATCTCAACCCATGAGCTTTCTCATCCTATTCTCCTCCTCCATCCCACTGAGGAGGTAGAGTGAGTGAGCCGCTGGGTGGGTGTCTGGCCCATGGCAAAGGCTAACCCACCACAGTTCATCTGTCAGGGTCAGTCAGGCCCAAAAAATTATCTTCTTTTTTTTGTGCATTTTTAGAAGAAAGATATTTGGTGATTTTAAACCCTGTAATTATGTGCAGGTGTATGTACACACAAGCACATCCACATCTACTACATGCATTCTGCAAGGGAATCCAAAATGTACCCTTTTAGAAAAAGAGGTGGGAAAAACCCACACTGGCAAAAAAAAAAAGAAAACCCACAAACCCAGACCCAATCGGGATTAGGATGATGAAGCTTGATTTCTGTTAATACTGACACTATAGTGTTAAAACTCAGACATTGATACTTGTTTGCTTGAGAATTTCAGGCTTTTTCTTCCAGAAAGAAAGCATTTACAGTTATGGGTCAGATACTGCAATGGATATGCTACCGAAACATAACATAGGGTGTCACTGTGGTTAAAGCTGAAAAACAATACTTGGATTTTGACATGAAGGAAGAAATCTTAGGGAGAGGACAGGGGAAAGATAAACCTACTGCCTCTTGTTAGCTGCCTCTTGTCCATCACCTTACAGACCTCCATCCATGTTCGTGAAGGAAAGACAGCACTGCGTCAACTATGGTCATAACTTACTTGCTGAAAGGCTTCTTAGCATCATAGCTTCTGCATTAGAGCAGCTGAACTCATAAAGACATAGACATAAATAGCTCCTCTTCAAGCTATTTAGGTTAGAACATGACATCTCGCAAGTCAACGGAAATGCAATAATAGGTCTCAATTTCTAGGAAGTATTTACAGTACATACAAGATGTAGGAAAAACAGCATTGAAAGTAGGTGTTTGATGTTATTCAAGTGGCACGACTCCTCAACTCTGACTTGGGATATTTGCTTAGTCATCCCTTTAAATGCAGAAAGATACATTTGTATTCATCCTAAGCTACATTATAAATAAAAGCCCCAGGGGAGCGTATGTCCCAACTCTTCCTGATACCGTTTCATTGGCATCTCTTTTTCCTACAGGAAAAAAGATGGCTTTTCCTTGAAGGATTTTTTTTTGAATTTGCTTATTCAACAGCAGTACTCCGACTCCATCATTTTACTCTTATGTCAATAAAAACCAGCAATCAAGCATGACATTACATGAGAACTAATATTTGCTGTTAAGTAATAGCAATACCTCTAGGACCTCACTCCAAGGATTAAAATATTTAAAAATACTGTTGCATTATCTCTCAGATTAATTCCTGAGCAGTGACAGCATCCCTACCTTATTGGAAGGACTATTGAAATGTAGATTAATTACATTTTCTTAAAAATATGTCCTGGTTAATTACAAGCTTCACAAGGGAAGAGGGAGAAATTATAAAATCCCGTTTCCTCTGTTTCTTGCTTCAACTGCCAGGCCACCTTTCCTTACTGTTTTACTGCATAGTGATGTAATTGTCTTTCCCATGTGCATGTTTTGCTTTTTTATAAAAGATCTTTCTCTCAGCTTTCTCCATGGGAGCTTGTGGAAAAATGCAAAGATAGAGAAGGAGAAGTGGGGATTAAGTGACAAGTATGCAGATAGTTTTATTCTAGATTACATGCCAAATTCAAAATGCATTCACTTTCTCACAAATCCTGAGATACCTTGTTCTAGACGGAGTTATATGTTGGATCTATTTGAGAATGACTGAAAGGAGGACAATAATACCTGTAAATTATATTGTGAAATGCTGAAAGGTTTGTCCAAATCTTGAATTGAATTAAATTCTCATATTCAGCATATTATTGGGTACACTAATAGGCATGACAATAACACCTGGACCACTCAGTGGCAAAATCAGTATTCTACTATAAAATTCTTATATATCAAATTAACTTGTTATCGTGAAATATTCTCTAAACTCAGAAAATGGTCTTATACAATACTTAAACAGGTACATGGTCCCCCAAATTAAAGCACTCATAAGATGAGTCACCTGTAAGCAGAATAGCAAAAACTTTGAAAAGACAATCAATCAAATGATAATGCAAACCTCTCAGAGGATCCAGCTTCACATGAGGGAAAGAGAACATCAATGTAGGTACAAACAGACACTGCACTGGCATTTTCTGTTTTTCAGATAAATGAGGGCATTTTATAGTAAGTTAACATGGACAAAACAATGTCCTCGGAAGCCTGAGCGTGCAGGCCTTTCTCATGTAACTGGTACTCTGCAAAGGCAGAGTGCCTTGGCAAAATCAGAACATGTTATTTAAAAGAAACCATTAACTACTGGATTACATTTCCTTCAATACCTACCAAAAGCTGTCCAGCAAAGCAGATAAACAAAATGAAGGAAAGCAAGAGAAATGCAGCCCCAAATGAAATTCCAAGAATAGATGTTCTACAAGAGATAAGAAAATGCGTATTAATTTCTGTTACACATTTGTAGCACGACCTTTCTTTGTGTGTAACACTGATGATATGAAATATTACCATGTGCAAGTTGCAACTTCCAAACATCAACACCATGGAAAACCAATTCCAATCCTTACCAGAACGACAGACCTTTTTCTTGACATTTTCTCAACTCAGGAATGCTTGAATTGGCTTTACCTCTCACTTTGCAAAACTATTACCATGAGAAGATAATAATTTCCACACAAATAATTTAAATGACAGAGTGCATTAACAGCAGCAATGTTTTGTTTTGTTTTGTTTTTACTTTAGAAAGCCAGTATTAAATAAGATCCTTATTGCTTTATTTTTATGCTGTTGATTTTATAATTTAAGAGTCTAACAGATACACAAAATAACCTTGTTGGTAGTGTACATTCCCCCCAGAGGCAGGAAAAGCAATAGCACAGGACAATGATGCCTAGTTTTCAGTGTCTTGCAGCTAGAATCTGTGATATCTGTGATGCTGCAGTCTCTCAGTCAGCAAGGGCCCTAATATAGTGACCACTGTTTCATGAATAGATAGGAATTCAACACCTCTGAAAACTCCATTTTGTATCAAATTTGACTGGCTGGCCAGTAGATTCTCAAGTATCGGAGGACAGGATAGCAAGGAAAACTAAACACCACGAAGAAAAGAAGAAACAACAACAGACTTTAAATGAAAAAAAATTGAGTAATCTATACTTTTCCTGAAATCATCCTTACTCAGCATTCTAGCTCATCCTTTTCTTGTGTGTTATAAATAGGAAAGTCTAGCCCAAATAGCATCACTGGCTACTCAGTAAACAGAAACAGGGATGCAGAAACAATCCTTGCATGCATTCATTCCGCAAATGTGGAAATCTCTCTATATGAATACCACAGTAGAGCGTAATTGCTCCATCAGGCACCATACAAGAGCTACTTAGCATGGCTGCCTAGGGAAAGATGCAGTGTGACCTAATTATGTTTAACGAATGCCAAGAGGAGATCAGAAGCTCTGGACCAACTGAGTTGTTTAAGCAAGGGAACTAGATGCCGTCATGAAGTCCCTCACCTGAGTGTCTGCTTTCACTTTTAACCACAGATTTGACATTTTTACAGAACTGAAAAATATCTCTCAACTCCTTTGAGCATCAGCAAATATCTTATTTTATCAAACCTTATATGCTAGAAATATTGGCATGACGTTTTAGAAATAAGTTTTATATCTCTTGCTTTTTCCACAAAACCATAATAAATGTTACATGTTAAGTTACCTCCTCCATAAATGTACGATTCAGAATTAAAACACATTATTAATAAAAGCATATATCTCTGTTCTTTAGAGATGCTATCTGAATTTAAATACATACATTTTATAAACTATAATACTAAAAATGTAGGAGTAGAACTCTATGGATCAATTTCCTTAGATTACGTACAAATATTGGAAAACATTTTGATCTGTTTCAACAACAGTGTTATAGAAGCTATTTTCAGGAAAGAACAAAAAAGCATTACCTTCACAAACCAATTTGATGCCATATTGCTGCCATTAAAAGCATTTTGGAGAATAATTTATGAGCTTCCCTGCCAATCATTCAGAGAACCTCTTATATGCTAAGTATTCATCAGATTTTGGGTTGATGTGAACAGCTGATGAAAAACAAAAAACTGGCAATTCACAACATATATTAATCTTGAAATAATGTTTCTTTTAGAAGTTATTTGAAAATCATTATTGTTTATGAATACACGTTCTCCAAGAATTTCTCATCGAGACTAAGACAATAAGCTGTACATCAGCATATGTAAAACTACAGTCTCTACTCTTAGGAATTTAAAATCTAGTAAGCAGCAGAAGAGATGAAAGAAAAGGGATATAATTAACAGGCTTATTTTTTACATATCCATGAACACTTCCAGTCATATATGTCCTTCAGTAAGATTCAAGTAACCATTCCTGCATTTCAAACTATTGCTATTCTTTCTCTGATACGAAGGATACAAAAAAGGAGCCTGCACACCTGAAGAAATGATTCAACACAAGAATAGCCTTATGAGTCAAGTCTGGAGTGCATCCTTGCAGATGAAGAAACGAAGATGTTTGTGAGAGAAACTGGAGATCAGTGGAAATAAAATTAATGTGGTATAAGGAGAGCTTATGCAAAGAGTACTTAATCATGCAGGCAACAGGCAAGAACAGAAGGTCTTTGTAGCTGTTTTTCATGATCAATGATGTTATTCGGGTGGCACAAGAAAAAGAATTACATAGCAAGGTGAACGAGATTCTGATTATCAGGACAAAGAGAAAAGGACTGAAGATAAGGAAAAGGAAAAGTGGTATCTTAGAATCCAGATTTGAGTGGTGAATACAGAGGAAAAAAGTTGTAAGGTTTTTGCTCCCCACACCCCCCTTCTTTTCTGGGAACAGCAGGACTTCTGTTTCAGTTAGGCTAAGCCGAAATCATTTCATGCTGTTCCTAGAAGGAAAGAAGTGGGCTGAAAATGCTATCTTGGGAAGCAAAATACTAAAAGTTAAGTGCCACCATAAACAAGCTTCATTTGAGGCGACGACCACAGGAAAACCATAAAATGCATTTATTTTTTGTCACTGGAACATTACAAAAAACAGTACAGGTCTGTCCAGTAAACTAATCTCGCCTCTGTTGTGTAGAGTCATCAAACGCATTGCACAAGTCACCAAATGCATTGCATTGACAGATTCGGGCAANCAATGATGTTATTCGGGTGGCACAAGAAAAAGAATTACATAGCAAGGTGAACGAGATTCTGATTATCAGGACAAAGAGAAAAGGACTGAAGATAAGGAAAAGGAAAAGTGGTATCTTAGAATCCAGATTTGAGTGGTGAATACAGAGGAAAAAAGTTGTAAGGTTTTTGCTCCCCACACCCCCCTTCTTTTCTGGGAACAGCAGGACTTCTGTTTCAGTTAGGCTAAGCCGAAATCATTTCATGCTGTTCCTAGAAGGAAAGAAGTGGGCTGAAAATGCTATCTTGGGAAGCAAAATACTAAAAGTTAAGTGCCACCATAAACAAGCTTCATTTGAGGCGACGACCACAGGAAAACCATAAAATGCATTTATTTTTTGTCACTGGAACATTACAAAAAACAGTACAGGTCTGTCCAGTAAACTAATCTCGCCTCTGTTGTGTAGAGTCATCAAACGCATTGCACAAGTCACCAAATGCATTGCATTGACAGATTCGGGCAAACCATTTTGTCAAAAGAGCACCTGGGATCCCATAAGCCAGCTAACTTTTTACCCACCTCTTCCTACACTTCAAGGAATGCCCTCATTTCTGAAAGTTCTGCTCTCTGCTACGGTACCCCA
>VYZW01010232.1:0-22032 GCA_013401315.1 Balaeniceps rex
AGTGATGAAGGTTTAAATTAAATATGTTGTCTTTCACTTTCCCAAAAAGGTGTGAAAACAGTGAAGATTCCCACAGAGCAGTCTTCCATGAAGTTAACTATAGTCTCAGAGTAAAATTTCCTCAGCACCTAAAGAGATTTGAAGTGAGGATGTTCACCTTTGTACAAGGCACAACTCTGTTACAAGAGCAGGTGAGATGTCTCCATGGTCTGTCATGTTCTGTTGACAGCCCTGATATGTGAGCCTGGAGCAGTGTATGCAGCAAATACTGTGTAAGATCTCAGCTGGCCAGATGCTGCCTGGAGCTATTAGCCACCTCCTCGAAGGCATAACACTATAAGAATAGTAAATAGAGTAGCCACTTAGCAGTGTTTAGTTCATCTTTGAGGTCAGTTTATATGCCAGATGTTTGCCAAGTAAAGATCTCCTACACATAATATAAATATTCTTGTCTTGTAGCTGTATTTCCACTGCAGTGTGGTGATCTGCAGCACTGTGCAACAGCCTTCAGGCTTTCTTTGTCCAAGGAGATGCAATCCTGAGAAACACAGACTTGGTAAGAAAACAGGCACTTCTCAAGTCACTCCTGAGCACTCGCTCAGCAATGTGGCACATGCTCTCAGGAGCTGTGTTGGGTGACAGACTCCTAGTCCTAGCATGTGCTGTACAGAAAATTAAAGGCTGAAATGTCTCACCAGACCGCAGTGCAGAACCACATCCACATGGGCAAGTGTCATCTGGAGCAGTGCTTGTTAGGAAAGAAAACAACTAGCAGAGGTTGGTGTCAATCTTAAAATACACTACTGAAATACCAAGCCATACTGCTGTTGTAACATAACAGACTTCTGTACGTGTCTCTTCTCCCTGTAGGCGAATACACCAACTTTTGGCAGAGACTAAACAAGAACTATTTTGTTTTATGAAGTTGCGGTTAGGTGGCCTAAGCAAGTACAGCCTGCCCAGACTTACAAGTAAGGACATCTCGAAAGTAACTACTGGGAAAATATATTGACAGTGTCTACTGAGAAAAGGGTCAGCTAACCAGTATGGATGTATCTTTGCCTTTAAGTTAAATTAGTGTGTTGCTCTCTTGTGTTCCTCTACAGTGTTGGACTCTTAGTCTTTTGTGTGACTTGCATCTGACCTAGTCTGCTCAGCTAACATGTCAAAAATTTGTGTCTAGTCACTTTGCAGTTGGAAGCATCTGGTTTGGGGTAGGGGGAGGAAGGTGGCAACAGGTGTGAAGTCAATTGTACATCACTTTGGGCTTTTTTTTTAAAGCTTCAGTATGAACAAAGAATTGCAGGGAGCCTAATGTCAGTAAGAGGAAGTGTTTTTCGAAGCAAGATGAGGACGAACATAACTGATCCTGTAGTGGCTATTGACAGAAAAGCTGTAAACTGTGGATCTTGCAGGAGTGTTGTCGCTCTACAATGTCAAATTGGGGGGAAATCACTCATAGGCAGCATCAGTGACTGCTTAGCTGAATAAGCTGTCAGCCTAAAGGAAAAAAACCTTTTAGTGAAGACTTGTAGTAGTAATAATGCTAATACATGGACTCTATCCACAAAGTGTTAAGGATTCTTCCTTACTAGAGAACATGATGCTTAGGAGCTCCTGTCAGATGATCCTGTCTTTTTTTTTTCTTTTCTTTTTAATGGGAGGAAAATTTCTTGGTTTCTTATCTGCATCTGAACAGTGATGTGAAAATAGTTCAGATTCAATATTGTATCTTCCTGTTCTAAGGAAAGCTATTGCTTAGCATGAATCATTATCCCTTAGGGCTAAAGATACAATAATGGGTGTCTGCTTTTTAACTTTATATTAAATAGAATTATACTACATGGAATTTCTGTGAAGGCTAACTTGAGCAAGAAACTATTTTGTGAATCTATTTGCACTTTAAAAAAGCATGGTGTTTAAAAGATTGTAGCTCTGTTGCTATAATACCCGTACAAAGATCCCACTAAACAGTCTGTGCCATAATTACAAGCTCATGTTTGTAAGTCTTGTCTGTCTTCCAGTTGCCTGCTAAGCGTATCTGTAGTAGATGTCTTTTACTGTCCCTTCGGGAAAAATCTGTGTGGGCTTCATGATGAGGGATATGTCAAGTCCCTAGTTGTGCATTAAGTCTGTTTTCCAATAGAAAAGAGGCTACTGTGCTAAAGGAGTCTTATTTTGTTACTCCTGTGGTAGGTGAGGACTAAAGCCATGGAGCTGTGATATTGAGGAATGACATGTAAATATGTCAGCATGGGAATAAAAGGAAAATGCAGAATGTATAAGCCTGGCAGCAGACTGACAGATCAGTGACTTAGTGCTTAGTGTTTTCCCTCTACGTTAACCCAGTGGGTTAAGTACTAGTTATTTCCCAGTCTGCAGGCACAATCTATTCAGAAATCAAAGGACGCACCTATAATATGCTGCCAGGGTTTTGCACCTAACAGAACACTAGTATGGGCACTTTAAATGGTATGGTGACTTCCCTGTGTGCCTTACATCATGCTGACTGTCTCCCAAGAATGAGACTGCTATGCAGTGTTTTGTACAGATAGGTGAGTGGCAATCTTCATCTGCCATGACAATGCTCTACCAGCACAGTGTGGGCTGCCTTGGGTAGCCTGAGCCACCTTCTCGCCTCTTACAGCTGTGCTGAGGAAAAATGTAACAACTAGGGACTGCTGTGAGAACCAAGCATGAGGTTGGGCAGCCTATTTCAGTAGTTAACTCAGCCTCAGTTGTGGCTTCCTGGGTTTCTGATTCCTTTCTTCGAACCAAGACTCAAGGACAACATCACTTAGGAATAGAAATCTGGTATTTACAATCTTGTCTAAGGTACCTTCATTTCTTTTCATAAGATTAGTCAGTATCTTGAGACTCTTTATCTGTTGACAGGGATTTAAGAGTTCTTGAAAAGCAAGATGAAGGCCAGGTAAACTGTGGCTCTTCTAAAAGCTCTGCTTAGTGCCACTTTGCAAAATGAGAAGTGTTAATAGATAAGATGGTCCTTTACCTTTTTGATATGTTGGAAAATTCAAGGAGATTCCCCTCCATAGTGGAACTAGGATTTATATAAACCTTCTTGTCAGATTTTTCCAACAGCACACAAGAGACAAAAAAATCTGTTTGAATATCGGTAAAATCTTTTAAAGACATGACAGTAATACTCTCTCCACCTCAGAGGTGTCTCCTTATACTAAAATTCAGGAACTTCCTTCCTGGTTATATATATATATATATATATTAAAAAAAAAAAAAATCCTCTTCAAGTGTTGAATCAACACCTCTTTGGCTTTTAAGTGGATATTTTATGACCACATGCTTTTCCCTCTGGTATTTGGGATGTTATTTTTATATCCCTGTTAACACAAGTTGAAAGGAGATCAATCTTCTTTGTTTATGCCTAATGTCTTCTGCAATTTCACCAGGTGAATGATAAAAGTCTAAGGGAAAAGAGAAGTCTGGTGTGATTTGTTTTTATAGGAAAATAGGAACAATAATAGAAGTGTACTGCAGACGGTTATTTCCACTTCAAATAAATGGTGGTAAGTCAGTGCTACAAGTAGCCTCATTATAGCTGGTCACTGATAGAAACTCAGAGCTCTCACTTTTACTATAGTCTATATTCAATGACATGGCTAGTGTTTCAAAACCATGTACTGCTTTGGTGATTTAAAGCAGCAACAACCTACTATTAATACTGGAAAAATTAAGAAAATTAGGCTAGAAAATGTAAATGTCAATTTTCTCTTTTGGTATATTGCTTTTTTTTTTTTGTTTTAAATCTCAAAGTCTTCAGTAAAAGAGTAAATGCTGTGCACCTATATCCAGAGGAAAACACGTTCTGACAATGCTCTAATGATTTGGGAATCTTTGGTTCAAGTTTTGGCTTCTGCCACAAGTCTATTTGAGTCTTCAGCTAATCACTCCCATATAAATGCTGTTTCCATTTGTGCATGAGTCCAGAAACATCTAAACACAGTGTTAGCTAGATTCCCAAATCCCAGACAGGCATGTGCTTTATAGAAATGGTTTAAAGCAGAAGTAAGCTGAATCGGTCTCCTTGCAGTACTTGGCATACTGCTGAAAGAGCAAGCCTAGGCTCATGTTGCTGTGTAAAGAAGCAAAAAGTCAGGGGCTTGCTCAGGGAGGGGGTTCAGATGGACCCAAACTCTACAGCTCATTAAAAACAAGCTGCTTTACTGGGAGCTGGGACTTCTCTCCACAACTGAGTTTCCTATCTGTTAAATGCAATAATAGCATTTGGAGTTGTATGGCAAATAAGTTGGGGAATTAAAGTAAGTCAGATACTGGCTCCTTAGAAGTTGGAGTACGTGTATATTTTTGTGGATTGTTTGGGTTTTGGTTGTGTGGTTTGGGGTTTTTTTGTTGTTTGTTTTTGGGTTGGTGGTGTGTTGTGTTTTGTTTTTTTTTTTTTTAGCTGCTGCCACGCAGAGCTGGAGGGATGGTCCCTGGCATCCGTAGGCACAGGGGCTGTGGAGCTGTGGCAGCTGCCAGATAAGCAGCTCCCCCAAGGAACTGGCTGAAGCCCTTTAGCAAGAGGCTTTCTTCCCCCAAGCACACCTATGTGCAGCCCAAATGTATAACCATAAAACCTCTTGGCACCTACGTGGTGCTCCTCAGAGTAGAATTTCAAAGCACTGTGTGTGTGTGGGTGGGTGGCCCTGGGCTCCCCTCTGCTTTGGGGGTGGTGGTGGGGGAGCTCTGCTGCTCACAGAGCCAGGGCTTGCCTGGGGAGCTTCTTCCACGTGTGATCCTTTAACCACTGGGGAATATTCTCTCTGAGGTACTTGCTCTTCCCACCAAGAGGGAACTTGACCTCCTTGCCATCCTCAGGGTGTTTCTCTAGGTATTACTGCTGCTGTCAGCCAACACATTGCTGCACCCTTTTTATAGGGTGGGCAGAGAAGTTGTCGCTCTCCTGAATTCAGGTGGAAAGCCTGCCCTGGAGAGTGGATCTGTATGAATCTACTGAATCCTGGGCTAATACCCTACCTACTAGGCTTCCTCCTTTCCATTGGTGTGCCTTCTGCTAAATAAAGCAGCATCGTGTACTTTCAGCTGCACCAGAACAGCTGCTGGTCTCTGAGGTATGAGAGAAACCCAGAGCCTATGCTCATACTCTCTCCAGCAGCACCAACTGTGTGGCTGATGGCACCAAAGGAGTTAACTTGTATAAAATCCATTACATGTAACTGCCTGCTCTGCCCTGCCTTATTGTGCCCTAATAAAAGGGTTAGGATGGCTGTGGGGCAAAAGCCCCTCTTTTCTCTGGCTTCTGAAACTTTAAGCAGTCTGTCTCTGCGATCACACCTGGTGCCCCCTCAGCAATTCACCCAGAGCAGAGGCAAGGGTGCAGCCCTGAACATGAAGAGCTGCTCAGGAAAGCAGCTAGTGGGGTCCAGCCATCTCTCCTATGATTTGGTGCCCCTCGCTCATCTTTTCTCTTGCCTTCAGCCTCCTTCAGCCTGCTTCACTGCACTGCTCTCTGGTGTCTTTGGGCAGGGAGAGTGTATGTACAGTGTGGGCTGTTTCTCTCTGGCTCAATGCAAAGTGTGTTGGTGTTTTGTGTTTTTCTTTTTTTTTTTAAATGTCTGGGAGCACTTATTTAAAAGGCAAAATATCTACTGACTCTGGGAGCAGCAGGATGGTGTAATCATTTCATCAGTAAACTGAGAGTGAAGGACCAGTAGTTCATCCAAATTGTAATGTTTCTGTGTCTCAAGGCTTTTCCTGAGATTCTAAAATCTGTTTCAATTAATTATTTTCTGTAGAAGATCTTATAATGTTTTTCATCCTTTTTCTCTTTAGTATTTTGAGCACTTATCACTCATGAAGTATCATACCATGTACCAATTTCTTGTATAAGAAAACTGAATGTGGTAGAAAAATATGTTGTTGTGATGGTGGTTTCTTTAGTACCTATGTTCTGCTTTCTACATTAGTAAGGAATTTCAATGACATGCTAACGTGGAAAAAAAGAGAGCTCTTGGGTACAGAAGTGTTCATTTCATTGTCTGGGACTGACCCCAGTTCACTCTTCTGCATCTTTCTCTTTAGCATGGTAAACAACTCCTCTGTTCCTTAGGAAGAATGTAACTTAATTCCTCAGCCATGGACTTCCAGTGACTGTTGGGCTGCTACTTTAGCTTTATTTCCATGTATATTTTTAACATATTGTGTGGAGAGAAGATGCTTGTATGTGAAAGATGTCCTCTACTTCTGTGACTTGTGCAACTTTTTCAGACTGGGGCTTCACTTTTTGCCTCCGTTCTATGGATTATTGTGGTGTTGCTGTTGGAATTCAATATAGCTTTATGGACCTTACATACGGTCCTGGAGGCTAGATCTCATACCCTTAAGTGAGGAACTTAATTTCGTCTCTTTCACATCAATTAAATATCCTAAATTCCTGGGCGTAAAGGAAACAGAAAAGAGGAGGAGCTTTGACTGCATTCCACTTTGTTGAAAAATAAATAAAATCTAGCATTTAGTAACAGCAGGACTCGTATCATCATGAATATAGTAATACAGACTACTTCCTCTGGATCAGTGAAATGTCTATGCCAAGGGGAAGAATTACAAAAGGAGGGGTTTATAGAGATGCTCTATATCTGGCCGAGCAAGAATTAATTTCTTTCTGGGAGGGGAGAACAAACCTGGCAGATCCTAGGAGATCCCAGCCACAGGCAGGTACTAAACTTACCTATGCTTCCTACTTGTACACCTCAGTCACTTTTTTCCCCCTTCACATGCAGGTGCAAGGAGAGATGCCCTGAAAGGGGATCAAACAAATTAAACAGTGCAAGAGTACAACCTATTCTAGTAAACTAACCCCTTCTTGGACATGGGCTTTTGTCCTATTGCAGCACAGGGCGTGATTTAGGACAGACCAAGGCCTGTTCCCTGAGGTCAGCTTAGATGCAGCCATCTTGTCCTGGAGCTCAAAGTATTTAAAAGTATGGCAGCAGCCACTGGACTTCTGGGGCTAGAGAGTGGGCACAGGCAAGGTCTAGTTCACTGGCACAGAAGCAGTAAAGTGTCCTGAAACTTGAAGTCTTGCCTTTGTGGTTACTTGGAGCTGTTGCTCCACCTTGGACTTGCAGGGAGACAGAGGAACTCTACAGGTACCTAAAAAGCTATAGCCCAGCATGTTCAGGGCCTTCACCTGTCCCTTTCTCTGTGGCGGTAATCGCTGACCCTGAGCTATTTCTTGAATCTTCAGGACACCTCCTACTGGGACACTGGGCATACAGCATTACTTAGCTTTGCCTATGAGGAGCGGCCTTCTGAAACCATTAGCTATCAGTGTCTTTGTACATGGGTAAACTGAGGCAGCAATGCTGGATGACCAGCCAAGATCATAGATAAACTAGCAATAAAAGTGGATCCTTCCAACTCCTTGTTCCTCTGCTTTAACTATGACCCTATATGCTTCCTTAGCTAAAGAGCTGAAAAGCATAGTCATTACCTGTAGTTTCAGCTGTGGAAGATTTAAGGAACAAGGTTAAAAGTCTTCCCAATCTACCATACCAGTATATTTGTGAATGATGGTGGTCTTTAATCATGCACAGAAAGACAGGACTCTCTTCCTGTGCATCTGGTAGTGGTTTGCCCATGCTAGTGAGCAGGTACCCCTTTACAGCGACAACGGGAGTCTCTGAGAAAAAACTTGGGACCAAGCTTAGTTGTGGTTCTGTGCAAGATCCCATGGGCAACATACAGTTTCACCCCCTTGAACACCATGAGGACCAAATCCAAAACATAATCTAGACTGACCTTGTCTATGAAGCTCTTTAACTGCTCAAATCTGGCCAGGTTGCACAGGCTTATACTGAGGAATGCTAAGCTGACATTAGTGCTGCAATCTTATATGTGCATAACACTTTCTCTAGTTTGACGATTTTATAGGGCTTTAAAAATGATTCTACTTATACTTATGCTGAAACCCTAAAGCTTGTGAGAAATCTAACATGGGTTAAAACAAAACAGAAGTATATGGGATATGCTTAAATGTGGTTACAACTTGAGTGACGGTGCTACCTGCATAAATTTGAATGTAGCTGATTTTTTGAGACACTGATGGATTTCATGCTGGCTGCTCCAATATGCACATACCATGTGAGAAAAGCACTGAGTCAGCTTAGGCTGAGCCCTGGAGAAAAAAATGTACAAGGACAATTGTATTTCCTTCTAAAGAAACAAAAAGAGAGAAAATTTAAAAAAAAAAAAAAAAAGAAGAGAGAGAGAAGGATGCAACAAAGTTTTAGCTTTGCAGTGCTCTGCTACAGGATGTATCCACAGACCTAAACCATCTGCCCCACACAGATACGCTGATCTATCCATCCTGGTAAGACAAGCTTGTTACCTCCTGGCTGCTGCTCTCTCTGTGCCTTACATCTCCCTGTGGAGAAACGGTTACTCCTACTTAATTAGCTCCACACAACTCAGCCCTGGGTTTTGCCTCTCTCTGTGCATTGCTGGCCTCGGCACAGCCAAGTCTTACAAATCAGTCTGCAATGAGATTTACAAAGCAACGCATATTTTTTGGTGGTGTGGTGAGACCTGTGTGATACCTGTCAGATGAAAGTCAAAGTAATTAAGGATTAAGACTAAGTCCTCATTTGTTTGGTTTTTGGAGGGTTTCATGTGTGTGTTTTACAGAACTGTTACTGGCTGCGGGAAACAGCTGATCTGACAGCTTTTCATAAGGAGATGTTATGGTTACTAGAGCCCTCCTAGGTAAAAGTTTGCATCTTTCTGATACCTGAATCAATTTATTTCATGTCAGAGAGAAGGAAAAGAACTCAGCCTAATCTTATTTGTTCTAGTAATTTGATGTAAAAACGTCTTCCGTAATTTGTCAGGCATTGAAGCAAGGGGCTTTTAAACATTAAATACAGAAATATTATATGTTTCTGTATATATTAATAAAGAAGGTAGGATTTAACAGCAATTTATCTACACAAAATGCTAGTTTGCTTATATTTAATTTCCAATATTTAGCAGTCATTGTTAGATTTTACTTATCTATCAATCAGATATGTAATACAAAATACAGACTATGACACTAGTATTTATTTGTTTACAAGCAAAGATGTTGTTACTATTACTCATTTTCTTGATTTTTAGGTACAGTGGAAACATGGATAAATAGACAATACTTGAACTAACTATACATGTTCTTCCTCATCCTAATATTTAAAGTGCCTACTAATCAATACACTTAGTATTCCTATAGTGTTGTTGTCATTTACTTTTTTAAAATTCAGTTCAAACCCTATGGATTTACTATTGTCCTTATTAAACAGAAGATCAGTCAGAACAGTGATACGTAAATCCTAGGAAGACTATTTGGCTTTTTTCTTTTTACTTTTGTATCAGACTAGGTTTAATATTTCTCAGAAGCTTATTATTAAAAAAAAAAAAAAACAGACATAAAAAAGCAAAAAGGAAGACTTCTGTCTCAGCAACCTGCAGCTCAGGTTTTTAGGCAATCCTACGTCACCTTCCAGCATCGCGTCCTACGTACGCAGCAGTGGCCCTTGCTCTCCCTCCCTCTTGCTCCAATCCTCCTCTTGCATCCCGCGCCACCGTGCTCTGGCGAGGAAGAAATTTTGCTGTTTTTTTGTTTGTAAAGACCCTGAGCATGCTGGGGCAGGCGCTCCAGTTGGGGTCTATGCCCGCTTGCCACTGTTGAGGAGCTCCGTCAGTTCGCTGATGTACTTGATGGTGTACTTCAGGGTTTGTATTTTGGTGAGGGGTTGTCCCCTCTGGCTGTAGATGGGGGGTAGGTAGTTGCGCAGCGTGTGGAGCGCATCAGCCAGGGTCCTCATCCGCAGCTTCTCCCTCTCACTGGCCTTCCTCCTGCGCTGGGCGGACATCCGCACCTTGGTGCCCTTGGGCAGCCGAGCCTGCCCGGGGCTGGGCAGGTAGGCGGGGGGGAAGTCCACCAGGCTGTAGCCCACCAGGCTGCCACCGCCGCTGCCGTAGGGGGTCTCCACTGCCACCGGGCAAGGGGATGAAGTGTAGGATTCGAAGGAGGGCGTCGGGGATAAGCTGTGTGGAGACGAGACAGGGTGCAGCTCAAAAGCCCCAGCAGTGCTTTTCCAGTCCCAGGACGATAAGCAGACAGAGTGCTCCGAACCCAAAGCATCTTCCATGTTTATCAACGTCTCGTGCAATTTGTCCATGCTGGAGGAGCGCTCAGGAGAAGCAATGCCCTCTGCCCGCCAGCAAAGGCTGGAGCCGCCGGCTGCCGAGACCTTTTTATGATGGAGGGAGGAAAGTGACAGAGTGGGAACGTGGGTTTGGTGAGGGGAGTTCAAAGGAGCGCCACAAGTGCTAAGATGGAAAATGAACTCCTGATGTGCTAGTTTCTTCTCAGTGATAATTATCAACCTTCAGCTAAAAAGCCTTTAAGCTAACAGGCAACAGTGAGAAAGGAGGAAAAAAAGATTATCTTCTTGCAACTAAACCAATTAAGGCTGCGCATCTACATGTAACGTTGCACTGAGGGGATAAGTGGTGAGAGAGGAAAAAGAAAATTAACAATTTTACAAAACAATTTACAGATGTAGAATTTAAAGATAATGACCGCTAACACAAACCCTGAATTTAAGTCACCAAGCCCTGATTTCTGTGTAGCTGTTTGAAGGCAATAGCACTACAGTGATGAGGATTTGGTCCGTGCTGACTGCTGCTGAAGTAGTCTCATTATCTGCATCTTAATCATGAAAGTCAAAGATGGTTTGTTTGGATTTGTGTGTGTCGTGGCTCTCGGGATTTCTCTTCTCATGAGATTGCAGCTTCTCTCTGGGTCACTTTGGTTTTCAACAGGAAAAAGGAGGAAGGAACAGCAATGCATTCCCTGCAGTCTGTAGATTCCTTTGCTATTTTAAATCATGACTGGGAAATCAAAAAAGAAAATCTGTAGTCATAAACACAGTCAAAGTCCAACTTAAAAAAAGAAATAGGAAAATGTAATTAAAAATAAAATAAACAGTGTATAAACTTTGGGCCCAGACAAATGGTTTACACAGAAGTTTAATTCAAAGTAATATACAGATTAGATGTGTATAAGAGAAGACTAGAAGCTACTTGCATAAAATTTTCTACCTCTAGGAATCCATTCTTCTGCCAAAAAAAAACCTTTTCCAGCCCTGGCTCAATGCAACAGTGAAGTTATATGTTAGGCAGTTCAAGTGAAAATGTATATCCTATGAATTAATAGCATTAATAATGAGCACTTTTCATCTCTAGGCTTCGGAACAGCTTACAGTGATGATTAATGATCTGTATTACTCTGGGGAAACGGATAAGCAGAGGCAAGGAATAACTTGCCCAAAATCACACAGCAAATCATTAGGAGAGCCAGGAAAACTGTCCAGAACTACTGAGTTCTGCAGCTCTACTGAGCAGCTCGGCTGCCAGCCATGACTTTGTATTGGCCCATAATGGAAACAAAATGTAACATATAATGAAAAGAAGGGGAGAAGGAGTGCCAACCTGGAGGAAAAAGAAAAGTAGGATTTACTTTGCAGATTCCTTTGGCGTAACGATCTCTTTGTGCACCATAATCTGCTCTGACAAAAGGGGGGGAATCCTTCTGAATGGCACATAAGCGAAGCAAGCTGAGGCTTTCTGGGATACGTCATTTCTTTCTGATTGTGAGATCCTCACTACAACCACTCGGAAAAAAACACTCAGTCCAATACTCATCATAGTCATTAGGAAGGCTTTTGTGAATTTTTATGAGTTTGGGATCAAAATGTTGGGAAGCAGCTTGTGGGAGACTTATTGATTTTATGCTGAGATGAATAAGAAAGAACCAAAAAAGTGAAGGATTTTAGCATTTCAGCCCGGGCTGAGACAGTTTGACATGATGACATCTGCCCCACGCAGAAACTCAGGGCACAGCTCACCACAGTCAGGATTGCTTTGGGTTTTATGGTTACCTGATCACATTCTGAGCTCTCCTTTACTCCTTCTTTAAGGAAAATGAGCTGAAACAGTCCTAAGAATCACAAATGCCTGCTATAAATTAAAATTAAGACAAGATGAATGACAGGTATTTTTTGTGACTTCAGTGAACTGAATGAGTTTCATTGAGCACCAAGACAATGGTCACAAGGCCACAAGTTAGACATAAGGTCTAATTTAGTATAAATAGGGGACTCGTTTTTGTCCCAGTTAAAATCTCTCTCCCACTCTTTTTCTCTTTTCCTCGGCATATTTGTGTTTATAGCGTCTTTTCCATTTGATACATCCCCTGCTCTTATTTTACGCCTTTCCCTTTTTTGGTAAATGAAACAATTAAAAGTCTACAAACGGACAAAAATCAAGAGGAGGAGGTGGAAGAGGAGGAAGTTTTGTGTGCCAGGAAAATGGAGCTTGCAAATATATGTATGTGTGTGTATAATATATATAAATATATTAAAAATACACATATTGAGCTGTCCTGGTTTTGGCTGGGATAGAGTTAGTTTTCTTCCTAGTAGCTGGCATAGTGCTGTGTTTTGGATTTAGTATGAGAATAATGTTGGTAACACACTGATGGTTTAGTTGTTGCTAAGTAGCACTGACACTAGTCAAGGACTTTTCAACTTCTTGTGCCCTGCCAGCGAGAAGCTGGGAGGGGGCACAGCCAGGACAGCTGACCTAAACTGACCAAAGGGCTATTCCATACCATATGACGTCATGCTCGGTATATAAACCGGGGGGAGTTGGCCGGGGGGGCAGCGATTGCTCCTTGGGGACTGGCTGGGCATCGGTCAGCTGGTGGTGAGCAGTTGCATCACTTGTTTTTCCTGGGTTTTGTTCCTCCTTTTGTTGTTTTCCTTTTCACTACAATTTTTTAATTATTATTATTTTATTTTATTTTATTTCAATTATTAAACTGTTCTTATCTCAACCCATGAGTTTTCTTACTCTTGCCCTTCCGATTCTCTCCCCCATCCCACCAAGGGGGGAGGGTGAGTGAGTGGCCGTGTGGTGCTTGGTTGCCGATAGGGGCTAAACCATGACATGAGCATATATATATAATCTGTTCTGCTCAGCAGTTCTGATTTTGGAATCAAATGTTCATTAAATGCAGTCAAATTTAGAAGCAAAAATTTCAACAAGTCACTTGTTTGCTGACTGCAAACAATGCATGTTGTCAATTAATTTATACCCTTAATCTATGGGTAAATCATAGAAAATGTTGCTCAAAGGGGGAAGAGATTTTGTGCATGTCCAGGATGCCATTGCTGCAAATGACAGGTGTACACAGTCGGATTCCATCTCTCTATTCTTATGTATAGGAATTGGTATGAGATTAGGCAGGGAAGAGTAATGCAAACTATAGTGATAGCTATATCTTTTTTTATATCTTATGGGTAAATGTTTAGAGCAACCAAGGCACGATATTAGAGTATATGGACAATTGCTCTGGTTGCATGAAAAATCACTGGATCTTATAAGCTTATGCTCTTATAAACTGTTACACAGGCAAGAAAAAATTATAGGCTTTTCTATAAATAATACAAGGCTAATGCTCATACTTGAAAACTGCCTTGCAGTTGTGCATCCTATTTTATTACCATCGTGCTCCCTGGTGCTGTTCTAGCTTGGATCCAACTAGTTATGTCCCAAACATTGCCTGACTGCAGTTCAGGGGATGCTGCCAAGGGCATAGGGGTGAGCAAAGGGTTTAGAATCATAGAATGCTTTGGGTTGGAAGGGACCTTTAGAGGTCATCTAGTCCAACCCCCCTGCAGTGAGCAGGGACATCATCAACTAGATCAGGTTGCTCAGAGCCCCGTCCAACCTGACCTTGAATGTTTCCAGGGATGGGGCCTCCACTACCTCTCTGGGCAACCTGTTCCAGTGCTTCACCACGCTCATTGTAAAAAATTTTTTCCTTATATCTAGCCTAAATCTACCCTTCTTTAGTTTAAAACCATTACCCCTTGTCCTGTCACCACAGGCCTTGCTAAAAAGACTGTCCCCATCTTTCCTATAGGCCCCCTTTAAGTACTGAAAGGCTGCAATAAGGTCTCCCCGCAGCCTTCTCTTCTCCAGGCTGAACAACCCCAACTCTCTCAGCCTGTCCTCATAGGAGAGGTTTACCCATATGAAAGCAAGCTTTGCTGTAACACGTCTTCAGAGCCAGAGAAGGGGCTGTGGCCCTGTTTGTTCTACTGGTAAAGATGCAGCCAGAGGTTCAATTTTAGGAAATAACCACCCATTTCCACCCACAGCCCCCAGGTTCCCAAAGTGTACTCACATGAAGCATGCCTCAGCTTTGGCCAAATCAGGAAGCTATGTAAGGTCTCTCTCCAGGATCCCTGTAAGATCCACAGCCTGTGTAAGTCAACAGAGTCTCATGGTATGTAGCTGTTCTTGGATTAGTTAGTTTTGGATAGTGCTGTGTTTCCAACTGCAAGTAGGAGAATCCTCAGTTAGGACATCATCTCGCAAAGTAGGGACAATTATAACAGGCAAAAATTACTGGAAAAGGTAGAACAGTTCACAGTGTGGTTTTATAATAGGGCCTTAAAAAGTACCATACAGAGGAAGGCATGGCTACAGGCTGGTTTATTTTTCTATACCCCATGACTGTTTGATGCTCTCTCACTGAAGAGCTAAGAAAGTCTAGTATTTCAGGTGGCACCTTCCTAGAACGTAAATCCATGCCAAAAAAAAAAAAAAGTGTTTGCAATCTTTATTTTATTCTACCTCTCGCAAATTTTAGGAATTCCCTTTTTGTCTGTCAGGAATGTCAAAAAATTGAAGGGTAGTGAGATATGAGGCTAACATCAATGAAATACAAACTCACACTTAAAAAATGATAAGGCACTTTCTGCTTGACTGATGGTTTTGATTTTTACTTCAGTAATTTATTCTGCAATATAAAGGCTAACATCTCAATCTTCATCTCCTTAAAATGAAAAGTTCCCTGCTTGTATTTCTGAATTCATTACAGAAGGGAGGAGAAGCATGGATGTATGGAAGGAGCAAAAATTTTTCCATTTAAAAGAAACTACCCATGGAATAGAAAATTTTTAGAGCTTCCATATGTATCTGATTCAGGTTTTAAATTTAAAATAAGTTCTCCAGATAATCACTGTCATCCACAAGTATGGTAGGTAAATGCATTTTTTATGTACAGTTATTTAAGGACTGATCTACATTTTTTTTCTAGAGTATATTTTCACCAAGCTGTGAGTTTGGTAGGAGAAATAGGCTTGTAACAATAAGTAAAAAATCATATTGGATGGGAAGAATGCAAGCTGAAACAGAGTAAGCATGGATAAATCTGTTTCAGCAACACTAATCCCATAATAGTCAGCCTCCTTTACAATTAGGACAGAAGTCCAATCTTATTTTATTGACAAGAAGCAGATCATACTAATATCCTTGTAGAGCACTTGGATGATAAAGCCTCATCTTGCAGTTTGTACCATGAAAAAATACCTATGTCCCAAAAGCTTTTAAAGTCACTTCATCTCTTATTTAACAAGAGGTTTCCCAAGTATTAGCTGCTACACTGCCCACTCGCTGCGGAGGTGGCTGTCACCATCGTGCTTTACAGAGGTGCGGACAAGGAGTCAATCGCCCGTATTTGAAACGTGGAGCGAGCAGCTGCAGGTCTCACTAAATTCAGCAGACGCAGCAGGTGTTCAACACTTCTGAAAAACAGTGTTGAACACCTCAGTTTACGCCCAAGCTGGCAATAAAGGAAGGAAAGGATCCATCACATTTGTTATCCAGAGTCACATTAGCCACCGGGCGATGCATCTCCCCTTTTTAAGGCTTTCCCTCAATTTGGATAGATGCATTTTTTTTTAAATTATTAGACTTTGCAGCATTTTTCCTACTTGTGGAAGATGGTTTAATCTAGGTCCAACCTCAGTTGAAATAAATAAGATGCCTATGTAAGCAAGCTGGTCAACAAATACAGACTTTTTTTTTTTTTGAGGTCAATATGCCAAAGAATATGGATGAACAGCCAGCTACAATTCCCAGAGGGAAAGAAGGCAGTAAGGGAGCCAGGACTGATCCTGAGTCCAGCCCTATGAAAGGGAGCCCACAACCCTTACTACAATCAATGAAAAACATGTGTAAATTTGATTTCTAATTGTTATTACTACCTTTGGCCAAACAAACCCTGTGGCTAGCATGAGAAAACATCGTTATTTATTTGTAGTAAGACCAGAAATAGGCCAGTTCTAGTCCTGTTAAAACAATCCTGCCTTAAGCGTTTAAAGCCTTTAATTTTCTCAAGGGCGCAACTCCAAAATGCCAAACTAAGAGCCTGCTCATGGAGAAGAAATAGTCAAGTACCATTGATTTCACCGTGGCTTTGCACAGTGACAAGCATCTCTCCAGCACTGCCCTGGCAGGATCAGGACCTATCTATTTGCTTTACATCCTCAAATGTAAGTATTTGATCCTCCAAATAGTGGCAGTCTCCATCGACTGACAAGAGACATCAGCTCCACAATTCATTTAAAACATCTGATCTCCAAGCAACTGGCTTCCCAGATGAAAAGGCCTACGTGTGGAATTTACACCTACCCACCTTTTAAGTAGGGAGTTTATTACCTAGTGGTTTTCAGCTGATATTTAGGAATGTCTTTTTAATACCCCTGTTAACAGAAGTTGAAAGGAGGTTCGACTATGTGGTTGGTCTTTAATGTCTACTGGCTACTTCAACCAGAAGGAAAGGGCAAAGCTGGGGGAGGAAGGGCAGCCTAACAAGGTTTATTTTGCTCAGAAAATGAAAAGTAACAGATATTATCAAAATAGTAGAAGCTGGTTTGGTAGGAGAACTCCATTATTATTTACTGCACCTTCATTGTATCAGCTTTCACGTTTGGTTTCAAAAAATTTTGTCTGCTGTAATGAATTTGATGTATTTCAGTTTTTCATGGGAGGGTGGAGGGTTACCTGCTGCAAATATTTAAAGAGAAAATATTTCAATATCTCAGGGTTTCACAGGGCTTTTTAAAAATCTGGGATAGCACCTAGGGGTCCCAAAGGAAGTTCAAGGTTTGTACTCTTGCTTTCCTGCTGTTACAATGGGCTTTTGTGCCCTGTGCTCTAAATGGTTCATTTTGCAGTGTGATGAATTTTCCAAAACTAGGTAAATCTTACAAGAAATTCCAATAGCCAGGAAAATTGTGTTAAAAGCTCAGTTGTGACTATTTCTGGTCGAGCTGCACCGCTGAACCTGGGTGTTTGTGAAGGGACCTATTTTTCAATTGTGATTGATTACATTTCAGCTCAGGATGTTCCTTTTCATCCAGTGAACTGCCCTACGAGTACCTGCTCATTTCTTCCTCCCCCGTGTCCTAGCACTGATGTGCAGAATTGCTGTGTGCTGCTAATAGAAACCATGTTTCATCTTGGTGCTAAATGAAGTTATGCTCTGGGCACAGCTTGCAGTTCAGTTTAATAATTATAAAATGGATCAATAGTCCGGGTAAAAGACAACATACAAGTGTTAGACTACAAATTTTATTTAGCTCTTACATACTTCACATTCTGAAATAAAGCGCTGTGTGCCTGTTCAAGCCACCTTTCACAAGCACGTGGTTAACCCGCGGGTGAGGACCATTGATTTTAAATGGCAATCATAAATTTCTTGGCAAGTTGCTTAATCTTAATTTTTATCACATTCAATCCCACAAAAAACAGGTCTGTCCTTCAGTCTACTGAAGGCATGAATGAATGGCATATTAAGTTTGGGAGGTTTTTTGCATTTGCTCTGAACACTTATGTGAATTTTGCCTAACAAATTAAACTCAGTGTCACAGCAGTCCCATGAATACAGCTGAGTAAAATCGTTCCCATTTTTTTATAGGTAAACTTTGCACATGCAGAGGTTTTCAGATTATATGAAAGTGGGGGGAAGCGGTTAATATCCTGGAGAGCAGAGCTGCCATTCAGAGGGACCTGGACAGGCTGGAGGAATGATCCGGGAGCAGCCTCGGGGGTGCAAGGAAAACAAATGCAAACCCCTGCGCCGGGTGGGATAACCCCATGCTGCAGCACAGGCTCAGGGTGGCTGGCCCAGAGGCAGCTTCTCAGAAAAAAGACCTGGGAAACCTGGTGGGTTGACAGACTGGAGGAAGTCCAGAGAGGTGACCAAGCTGATTGGAGGGCTGGTGGACAGCACGCACGAAAAGATGTCCAGAGAGGTGGGTCTGTCCAGCCTGGAGATGAGAAGGCTCAGGGGAGACCTCACTGCTGCCTGCAACTACCTGATGGGAGAGCAAAAAGGAGAGCAACCAAACTCTTTGCAGAGGTTCACAGTGGAAGAGAGAGAGAACGAGCACATTGAGTTCTGAGTCTTACAAGCCTTTGACCTTTCAATGATTCATCATAGGCTTCCTGCTGTACTTCTGGTAATACAAGACACTGGTATTTTTCCTTCCTGATTAGATTTTAGGACAGTTCTGTTTGGGTGACAAGGGCATGGTGCAGAGGACTGTATTCTCCACCACTGAAGACCTTGCTCCCTTTCCGTGCCTCATGATCAGCTTTTATTTTCCACCTCTTCTCAATTTTTCTACCTCTAGCTTGTCTCATCTATGACTAAACAGTATTTCTTTTCCTCTTTTCTCTATCTTTTCCTTTCTCTCTCTCTTTTTTTAAGGTTTCATCTATTTGATTTTCAGTCTCATTCTTTTTGGTGCTTCTTGATACTGACAGTAGAACATCCCCTGCTCATACAAATCATGTATCTCTGTTTACCTGCTCAGTTGCATGGATAAAGTTAATGTTAGGAGCAGGAAACATTTAATTATCCACTTGAAACAGGTTTTCAGGAAGTCCAAAGCACAGGTTATCGAATAAGTAGTTACAGTAGTTATAGTTACAGTATATACTTACAGATAGGGGCTTGGTTAAGGATGTAAAGTTGCAAGAAGTAATTTCTTTAAGGGCACCATTGTTTAGAAAACTCTTATGTTATTTTCATTTCTATTTTTGAAACACATGAGAGAGCAAAACCCCTTACCAATAAAACTTATGTATGGGCCAGTAAGTGAAGCTTATAAATCTATTAGGTCAAACGAAGAAAAGGTAAAACAAAGAGAAGGTAAAAGGTAAACCTAGTTGGAAAAGGGGATTACTGATCAAACTCAGCTTGCCTTCACTCTGAGAGCCCATTTAGCTGTGTGCTGCTGGCCACCCCGTCACTCTGATGAGACACAGACATCTGGTTTGCACCCTGCCTAAGTTCCTGCTTAGTTAATGGTAATTCGGATGTGTAAAATCAGTGCATGCATGAATAAGAAGGTAGATCTTACAACATCAGGTATGCAAATCTTGAGGGCAGCTGGTCCTGGCTAAAATTCTGCTCTCTTAGGGTCCAGTTTGCTGCAAACCAGGGAGAACAGTAAAGCATTGTCTGGAGATGCAGCACAATCACAGGGACGGAAAATCAGGTCACGAATGTCCTGTTCTAAGCCCTGCTCCTGACCTGCATGATCATAGAAACCCCCATCTTCTGCTCCTGCTCCCCCACATCTCTCCCTGCCTTAGATACAGACTGTGTCAGGGGAGGGGTTACATCTCTGCAGAGATCTTCTATAGGATGCCCACCACAGTGGTCAACTTAAAAACTTGAGACACTGTCCTATTACAAAACACTGTATAAAATGGAGACAGTATCAGAAAACAATCAGATCTAAATTCTCCTTGTAATACTGCTTTAAACCAGTTGAGCCCCCAGAGAAGCAATTTTCTAAAGTAAATACTGGCAAATGGGTTGTAGTCAAAAAAAAAAGGAAAAAAAGGGAAACTTACTTAAATTTCCCTGACATTGACCTGCCCTGTCAGGCTGGGATGCACATTCATCAGTCTCTTGCTCTTATCTGATATCTGACATTCTGTGACGACTTGAAAGCAAAGTAACACAGATGGATAGTGCTCTCTTTTGAAGAACAAAATGTACCAGGAACTGAATTTTTAAGTACATTCAATGTGAAGTTAACTCATAGATCATAGGAGCAACTTTTAAAGGTGAGAGGAGACAAAAAAAAAAAGACAGACTGAAAAGGGCTGTTGGGGATTCCCTATTAATGTACATATAAAGTAAGCTAACATTTACATAGTCCCTGCTACTTTCAGTGTACTTCAGACAATGGCTAATCAATACTCATTACACAGCTTTAAAAAGGCTGAGTATTCTGGGGTGGTGAGCTGCATCCTCCCAAATACAACATACAGCCTGAAGCCAGCTATTTGGCCAGACACCTCCATCCTTGAAGTTTTCCTGAGATCAGACAGGCTGTCCTCCTCCAAGGAACCTAGCAAGCCTTATCTTCTTTCAGAGGAAAAGCCTAATTTGGAGAAGTATCATTTGCTCATGGTACAGGAAGGAATTTCATGCAGGCAATTTTTAATTAGTGAATGCAGCCTACCTTTGGAATCAAGTCTGAGATGAGAATGAAATGAGCTACTGGCTCACAGACCTGGGATTACCCATTATGATCCAGCAGAGAAATCAACTGATTGTTAAATTTCAGACAATCATGAGAGATACCCTAGTTCTGTTTCAAATATTTAGGTATGTACCTCCTGAATCTTGTGACTCCCTACTTATTTTGGGGTCAAATAGTAAACATTAATAACATCCTTTATATATCCTGCGTTACACACTTGATTTTGCTCAGATATGCTCATGGTGCCAGTAACGCCCTGATTTTTTTTTGAGGCTTCCTCTTCCAGCCCGAAGATAGATCTCCTGCCCAGAGAGTTAATTTATTTTTTCTTTTTATTAACAAAGTAAAAATTTAAATAATATTTAAAAAATGGCTCCATGGCTGTCACAGTCTTTTCTCGAGTTTGTTTGGTACCAAAATTCTTGAAGTGTCCTACAGCAAGAAGTTCAATTTCAATAATAAATTCAAACCTACAGAAGAAGCCAATCTTTACCGCTCAGCAGGCTTTACATCAGAGGCTGCATTCCTTTAAAAATCTTCCATGAGGACTTTCTCTAGCTTAAAAGAAGCTCTAATAAAAGAAGTTCAAATATATTTTGTCTTACTTTATATAAAGGCCACTCAAATTCAGCAATAGAATATTTTCTGGACACAAATGGTATAATTATTTTTTCTAGTGTACATCTTCAGAATAACTCTCAGAGCTACTTTTGCTCCTAGATCTTCCACCTGGTAAAACGTGTATGTAGGTGTCTGGCCAGGGGCATAAGCACTGGAGGGAAAAGATCAAAGGCCTATAAATGTGTCAAACTTTCAAATGCAAATCACCTGCCATAACGCTGCTGAGAACAAATCCTTCATTATCACCATTCTGTGAAAGGCTTAAATTAGCCTGAATTGGCTGAAAAGAACAAGAAAAAAAAAGCTATTTATCTTCCTGTGAGTTTTATTACCTTTAGATTTATTTGGCTAATGGTCCAATAGCCCACTAATCAGAACATCTGCATAACAAATTCTTCAAATGATCCATAAATAAAATATGTGATCACATAATGTTGCTATTAAAGTTAAACCGAGACCTGTGACAATAGGTTATTAAGAGAGTCCTTACAATAAGCCACTCTTTTTAATTGCCAAACTATGAGCTACTGTGATTTATGTACTAACAATTATCAACTGGCTTCTTAGCTTGAATTATATTTAGGGGAACTTTTTAATGTGCACTTTCTAACCTGCACGTTCTCCAGATAGATGCCATACTCATCCTTATTTTAGGCTGCCATTATTCTGAAAACATAATTACTTTCTTAAAAGGTACTATGTTTTTTAGAGATAGTTTTAGTGATGTAATATAGACTATTTGATTGATTTGATTGACTAGAAGAGCAAGAGTTAAAAAAAAGTTGCACAGTACCTAATCCTTATTATATAATATATAGTTATATAATCCTTATTATTATACCTAATCCTTATTTATAATGGGAAATCCTAGCACTGTCTTTTGTTAAATGAACAACTGCAGAGAGGTTTTTTTAAGTGAGCTTTATTGGGATCTTTGAAAGGGATACGCCTT
>VYZW01010241.1:2131-13693 GCA_013401315.1 Balaeniceps rex
ACAATAAAAAACCACAGGTGTGAGAAGAAAACTGGCACAGCTTGAATAGACTGGCTGCTGCTCCAGATGCCATTCAATCACTTTGGATTTACATTGCAGCACTTGGGTCAGAATTTGGCCTACTCTTAGGAATTTTACCATTCTTTTTGCTGCTGAAGAGCCTGACTAAAATCCGTTAAGTGTGGATGGTAGGTTTTCCCTTCAAAATTGTGAAGGTTTACTTGAAAGAATAGAAGTCATGGTTTGGACTGCTTCCTGTTTTATTTGTGACTGGTTTGTATGTACTAAGGATGGATAAGAATTAAAACAATGAAATAATTGTTACACCATTTAAAATACTTGTGATTAATATGGAAACATGGTTTGCATGTTTTCCAAAATGTAAAGCTACTGGTTGTGTGTGTTTCTTTTACTATACTTGATTCTGTCATGGCCAAATGCTTAGTTTCATCTATGTATCCAATAACAGAAACAGCAGCAAAAACTTTTTTAATAAATACATTGTATTAGTAGAAGAAGCATCTGTATCGCTGTACTAATAACAGCCCACCCACTACCTTTAAAATTCAATCACTGTGGTGGTTTATGCTGAGGAATTGGCTTTAGCAATTTGTGTAATGGAGAAAACAACTGTTACTGAGCAGTGCTGAATGATTGAATTTTATTGTTTCATAAAAAATCTGGGAGGTTAATATCTTTGTATCGTGAAACAGATGTTTAATTCTGAGCCTGGGCAATTGGCTCTTTTATGTTGGAAGAAGAAAAAAAATAGATGTTTTGGATTACAGTTGACTGTGTAATTGTATATGACAGATGTATTAAATTAGCCTTTCCCAAAGCTTTTGGTGTTTTGCCTCTCTGAGCTGTAAATTTTACTTGACTTTCTCATTTGCAGGTGGCATAAGACCATTCTGTGCATGTTTCATGTTTCTCAGATAGGACAAAATACTCCATGTTTGCTGTGAAGTTATAGACCATTTACATATGGGTAAAAGACAAATTCTCTAGCATTTATGCTTCAGACTATAATGTAAATGAGGAGATGAAAGGAAAGAACTCTTAAAAAATAAATTCTGCATATGCTTTTGTTTTGCCTAAATCCAAAAATTGAATGCTGTCCAGGTTTAATGTTCCAATCTGTGTCACAGTCTGCTTTCACCCCTTGAATGCACCAGGGCATTCTGCGAGCATTTAATGAACCAGACGCTTCTAAAGTTTTATTAACGATATATGAATTGTATTTTAGCCAATGTCATTGTCCTCTACTGATTAAAACATGAAAAACCTTTTATAAAATGGGATGCTCTGTGTGTGTAGGTAGCACTTGCGGAGCTTAATTTTCATCTGATTTTCAAGAACCCTGACTAAATTCAGCTACTTGTTACCTTGATGTAAAAGTGGAGCAGTTTCTGGGGAATTACTATGGATTTACTTTGCTTTAACAGGAATCAGAATTTTTCCCCTTTGATTTTAACATGAGGACAAACTTTCTAATTAGAGTCAATTCTGCTTTCACAGCACATATATTTGATACATGTGCTTTCCCTGTTTTTTTTTTCCTAATATGGTAAGCCTTTCTAGGATCTTTTCTTTAAAAGCTGGCATCTGTTTTGTTTTCTGACTTTAAAAACTACCTTAAGAAAACTTTGCATTTGAATTCCTTGTTTTACGTTTTCACCTTTCTGATGTATCAAAAAAATTAATTTGAAATTCCTATTTGGGGGAAAATATCTTTTTTTAAGCTCATATTATTTATCACTCATTAAAAAGGCAGATATTTTAAAAATTATTTTTCAGGAAACGTGCCGATATATGAAATAACTAACTATACCAGATAACAAGCAGTTTAAAATACAGGTAGCTTATACAAGAAGATTTCTCCCATTACAATAAGAGCTGCTTATTGCTTATTTAACAAAAAGTTAAGTTCTGTTGCTCACAGGAAATTGAAGAATTACTGAGACAATAACACATCCTAAGAATGGCAAATTTGCAAAATCTTCTATAAGTAAACACATTCTTATATAATTGCTTCCTAAAAGCATCTTGAGATGTCTTCAAAAGATGCTTCAGAAAAATTTGATCCAATGGTATTAAACCAATGACTTCAGTGAATTCTGGATTGGGTCCAAGGAGGTTATTCTTCCTCAAAGAATTGAAAAATTTCTTGGAGGGCTTTTTGGAATGAAGATGCAATACAAAACTGAGTTCCAAGAGATTTAGTGTGATCATTTCTCACCATTAGAGTTAACTGATGAAATAAATACATCACTCTGTGTCAGTTTATACCAGTTCAGAATCTGACTCTTGATCCTGGAAAGCCTGGTCATACTAGTCATTCGGAGTTGCAAAAAAATCCAATCAATTTCAGTGTTTCTGCTCAGGTGAGTAGAAGGGAAAACCAGCCTGACTTTAGCATTTGTTTCTTCATTCTGTTCAGCCAATGTAGTGGTTAAAGAGTATTTTGTGTGCAAAAACGGGAAAGAAAGAAAATACTTTGGACACAATTGTAAAGGAATTTTTTCTGCTATTCATTCATCTGCCCTGCAAGCTGACACAAAGCAGATTTTTCTTTTGTGTGATTTCCTTATTCTTTAGAAAAGTTGAAATCAGTTCGGATGGATTTATTAATGGTTTCTTTAATTAGTTTGTTAATGGCTATATTTACAAGGCTGGCTGCGTAAGTCTTACTTCCTGCTGGTTAGAGTATAATTATTAGTGATCTCTATACACTGTATTAGGGAAAAATACATAGAGATTTACTGCGAACAAAAGAAGCTTTTGAAGATGATAACTCATTTAGATTTTTGGAAGGCAGTTGAATATTTCTTATGAGTTATTAGTACTAATGGGAGTCATATGTACAGTGGGAGGCAAAATGAGCTATTAACCTACATAGCAAGTTGTAGAGTATTGTAAATCCTTCCTGTCTGTGTTGTGATGGGATCCATTTGTGTGACAAGCAGGATGAAGATAAAGTACTCGTGTATCTTTCAGAGACTGAAAGATGGCTGAGAGAGAGAACAGACACAGCAGGGCCTCTGCGGTGATGAAAATTCTGCCCTTCCCCTCTTGTGGGCTGGAGAGGGCTGGGCAAGGGTTTGCCTAGAGACGCTGTTAGTCTGAACTTGAACCTGAAAGCAAGGACTGGTCATGCAAGGGCACATAGGCAGGGGGATGTAAATCCCTGCTTGAATGTGTTTTACTTAGTCACATTGAATTTTCTGTGGTTTATGTGGTTAAATGATCTAATATAGCTTCATGTGAACTAGGGATAGTTTCCAGTTGCTCTAGGAATATGAGAATTTCAGCGTGCATATAAGTGACTTTTATGGTTTGTATTCTAATGATATAGCCTCAAATAGGGCAATAGTGAATTCTGCAATACTCTTCATTAGCCCCTTACGTTTTGAAATACCTAGAAAGTGATTTCAGAATAAAGCCCCTTTTTCATACAGACAGTTGAAAATTTACTCTTGGTGCAACTATTTTGAAAACAGTTTCAGCAGAAGAAAGTTTCACCATTCTCTTCTTTTTTTCATGGAGTAAAACTAGCTTTACAGGTTGCTGGGATTTTTCCCTGACTTCTATGAGTTCTGTCTGTTACAGCACACATACACAGCCTTGAGACCATTACTAAGTCCCATTTGTCTGCAGTCGCCTAGCTGTCCTTTTGACAACATGCTTCAAATCAGTATGTGACTGGCTTTTCTGGCAACAGCCTGTTGGAAACTGAGTCTTGTGTAAAGCCTTCTGTAGCAGAAATCTATGGGGTAACATAAATAATCTAAGAAATGGTATTCAAAGCCATGTTGGGATTCTGGAGGTTGAAATTAATTTTATGAAGAGAAAAATACTCCAAGCCAAATTAGGCATTGTGCTTTAGAATTAGTACTCTCTTTGCTAGTTAGCCCTTGGTTTTTTGTTTTGTTTTATATTCGCTTTTCCATCTTATGGTTGTATATATAATAAGTCACAAGGGTTTGTTAGCAGCATATTCTCAATAATTTGAGATTTGAACTGCTTAGTGCAGCCAGCTGGCTGCAGAAGGCTAGCCAGAGAGAGGATGGCATACAGCAGTAATACTTTACTATTCCAGAATGACAATACAGGAGGTCATTGCAGGCACACATGTTACCTATATGATTACTACTGTATTTAGTGCCTGATGGGTACATCATACTTTGTGCTGTGTGTTCCTTCCTGTTGGGTAGTACAGTAATAACTCTGGAATTCTGAGAATACAAGTTATGGTAGACAGGAGAAAGGGAATATGTAGCTTTGTTATAGAAATGGTGTCCAGATGTTCTTTAGGAGATGGAGAAAGAACCTTCCCCAAAGACGTTTGATTAATCTCTTGTGGTTTTTAGAGTACATGATACCCTATAGGGAGTGGAGGTGAAAGATCAGTTAGACTGTCTGCTTTGTACCTTCTGACAATGCAATTTTTCCCTAAAATGCTCCTTTTAACTTTCTTATGTGGTGAACCTTCATTAGTTGCATTTCATTCAAAACCACAAGATAAATGTAAAATCCTAGGAGAGTCCTTCTGTACTTGTCGCATGTGAGTGTCACTATATTGATCACTTAGTCCAAGAACAATGAGAAATTGAGCTCAGGACTTTGATTAATACACAACACATCTTTTCTCTTCACTAGATTAGCATAATCATTAGAGTCTGGGAGTGTGTTTTCACTCAGAGTATCCTTCTGTGTAACGGTCAAGGAATTAATTACACAAAGTAAAGAAACAATTCTTAGCTAAGAATTTTGTATGTTTGGTTAAAGGAGCTCTCTCCTGCTGAGTCTTCACTAAAGCTTGCCCAAGTAGCCGGAGCAAACTTATGGGTCGGTGATCTAATCTCTGAAGAATGGTGCATGACTGTCATGGTTTAACCCCAGCCAGCAACTAAGGACCACCCAGCCGCTTGCTCACTCCCCCGCAGTGGGATGGGGGAGAGAATCAGAAGAGTAAAAGTGAGAACACTCGTGGGTTGAGATCAAGACAGTTTAATAGGTAAAGCAAAAGCTGCACGCACAAGCAAAGCAAAACAAGGAATTCATTCACCACTTCCCATGGGCAGGCAGGTGTTCAGCCATCTCCAGGGAAGCAGGGCTCCATCACGCGTAACGGTTACTTGGGAAGACAAACGCCATCACTGCAAATGTCCCCCCCTTCCTTCTTCTTCCCCCAGCTCTATATGCTGAGCATGATGTCATATGTGATGAAATATCCCTTGGGTCAGTTGGGGTCAGCTGCCCCGGCTGTGTCCCCTCCCAACTCCTTGTGCCCCCCAGGCTGCTCGCTGGTGGGGTGGGGTGAGGAGCAGAAAAGGCCTTGACTCTGTGTCAGCACTGCTCAGCAAGAATGAAAACATCCCTGTGTTATCAACACTGTTTTCAGCACAAATCCAAAACATAGCCCTATGCTACCTACTGTGAAGGAAATTAACTCTACCCCAGCCAAAACCAGCACAATGACGATCTTTCTCATTCAGATCTGGATTTCAACTGTTTAATGTGGAGAGAACACAAGCACGGCAGAAGAAAACAATCGGACTCTGTCCAGGGTTCTGAAAGCTGGTGGCTGTGCAGATCCGCTTCTGTTTCTAATGCCACGGACTTCAGTGGGAACAGGACTAAGCTTTGGCAAAATAAGGCCTTGATCCAAACAAGTAGTAAATTGCAAATGTAACATGATGGAACAAAGGACATTGTAATGATGAACATCAGGGCAAGAGGAAATAGACTCAAGTTGCGCCAGGGGAGGTTTAGATTGGATATTAGGAAAAATTTCTTCATGGAAAGGGTTGTCAAGCATTGGAACAGGCTGCCAGGGAAGTGGTTGAGTCCTCATCCCTGGAGGGATTTAAAAGACGTGTAGATGTGGCACTTAGCGATGTGGTTTAGTGGTGGATGTGGCAGTGCTAAGTTAATGGTGGGACTTGATGATCTTAAAGGTCTTTTCCAACCTAAATGATTCTATGATCACAAGACCGAGGGATGACCATCAGAGATAGTCTATGGCAAAAATGGAGACCTGACTGTTGCTGATGGCTTCTGACCTTCTTCAGAGCTTGGTCTTCACTTTGTATAGGCCAGAGTATTACAAAATTTATGCAGAATTTAATGTCACTTAGTCTCTCCAAAAGAAATGCAGTATTAATGACAAGGTCTGTCCCTGTTTGGGAAGAAAGTTGTACATACAAAGCTCAAGAGAAAGTCAATGAATTCTCACTATAAAATAAAATGAGCGTACAAGAGGAAAAGGAGCCATTTAAAATCTATACGTTTTGTTTAATGAAATTCTGCATTTAAATTTTCCCACTGTGTTTTGTGCTGTTTCATACCTAGTCGTTTTGCTCTATGCAAGTATGTCTGTGTGAAGGTAGACAGAAGGAAAAATGAAGGAGGGAGAGAATAAATGTGGATGGGGTGCAAAGGTTATTTTTGATTTTGAAAATAACGTCAATAGATACAGCTTGCTTCTTGACAGCTATGCTATCCTCACTTCATTCGAAATTTAAACTTAAATTTCCCTGACATGGCCTTGCCCATCTATATATCTTCAGGGAAAGCATATAACTTCAGTCTTGTGTTTGCTTTCCACTGTTTCACAAATCTTTATTGTAGGAAGAAGAACTGCACAGACAAGAGGTATTCTGACATCCTTCTGTTGAATGATGCCACAGGCAATCGGGGTCTACTCAGCATACGGAGAGATGGCATCATCTCTCCATGTATGATTATCTGTAGAAAGAAATATTGTGGAGTTTATTGGGTGGGTTCAGTTTTCTGTGTCTGCTAAGTCTGCTGCACTGGCAGGATTCTGATGAGTGAGTGAAGATCTCCTGGAATTTTACTGAGAATGAAGGAAATTTTCTAGTTACCTTTTGCTTCTCATGCATGACTCTGGGAGACGTCCCAAACATAACAGCGTAAGCCACCTTCCCTTTTTTTAGTACAACAAAAAGAGCCTGAGGAGGAATGTGTTGAGCCATACCTAGAGTATCACGTAAGATATAAAGACAATAACTACACGTTTGCACAGTGACATCCTTGTCTCAGCAGCAACAAATATTTCCAGAATACAAATAACAGCATTAGAGAGATGAAACCAAAGATGAACAAGAGCATGTGTTTTAGTTCATGGCTCTGTGGGGAAAGGAACACAGCTAGTCATGGCCACTCACCCTCTCATGAAGTCCTCATCGCTGTTTGCAAGGAAAGACTGACCTTATGCACTGCACAAAACCTTGAAGGTATAAAGCTTTTAAAAAGCATGTCATTGTAAGTTGGAAAGTATGTTTGTTAAGAGAGGGAGAAATAATTATATGTTTTGCATCTGTAGGCCTTGAAACATTGGGAATGGTAGTGTGGCAGACTTTAGGGCTTGCACAGCATTTTAGGTAAACCTGTGGTACTTCCATCCTGATCTGCCTTAACATAGCACTCGTGCAATCATTTTCACTGCAGTCAAGACACGTGGTTATTAATGTACGTGCTCTAAACCTGTGTGAGCAGAAGCTTTCATTTGCGTAGTCTGTCTTTAGGACATGCTTCATTTCACTCAGAATAAATAATCATACATTTATCGTGAGTTAGCAAGTTATTAACAATAATGTAAACAAATACGTGGCACTTTTCTTCATGAAGATTACCTTTTAATCATGTAGGGGATGTGGCAAGCACTTTTACATATGTTGTCCTTAATAGATGTGTTCTCTGTTTCCACATATGTGTATTTAAGTGTGGAGAAACTTGCCAGTGATTCTTTTCTGGTAGCTCCAGAGCTATTAGGAAGAGGATTATGAGGCAAAAACCCCCACCCCAAAACAAATGAGAAAAAGTATTTGTAATGTATTATGAATAAGATTAAGATGATATTATTAAGATGATACTCCTTTCACTGATCTATGTGGAATACTTCAGTCTTTGCTGTTATTGCTAGGTATGTTTTTTTGTTGGATTTGTGATACATTAAAGCTACAAATAGAGGCATGATTGCAGCATGGATAGAGAAACCTGAGCTGGCTTTCATCTAACTATGTAGGTACCAATATCTATGAAACTTCAGCCATTGGAAAGCTGCTACAGAATATGCTGAAACCATTAGTTCATGAGTTTACTCCTTCTGGTAGAGTGGGATATTAGTGAGATCGAGAGTGCACAGCTCCAAATCACATCTCTCTCACATTTGTCTTTCCTTTCATTTCCCTGTGAGACTGTGGAGAATGTCTCTCTCCCACCATTTGTACTTCTACTTTGAGAAGATTTTTCTCCAGATTTTTCTTCCTTAAAGGCCCTTTGAAGGGGGGTGGTTGATCTGAATGCGTTTCCTCTTCTGTGCGATATTATTTGGGTTGTGGAATCCCTGCAGAGCAGATTCAGGTCTTCTCTCTCTCCGGTCTGTGCATCTGTGTATCATGCATATTTCCTTCTTAAACAGAAAATCCCTTCTAACAGCTGTGATCGTTCATGCATGAGCACAGCATTTCTTCCCGTTTTACTAAAGGCTATCATGAATACCCTACTCTCAAAGCCTGGAAAATTTTGTGCAGTAATACTGATAGGTAAGATTAAAAGTATGGTTATATTCTGCATTTGAAGGATTGCTATGGTAGAATAACCAGTCTCATGGTATTTGGTGCTTTTGAGAAGTTACGGATTTAGCTATGAATCCCACTTTCATTTATTAAAAAACCCTTCACATTTCTGTGGTTGTGGAGGAAACCCTGAACATATTTGAGTCTGTAAGGTTTGTATCTACAGACAAATAAAAAGGAATCCTTAATATTTCTGTGCAAGTTATTGCAATTCCTTCTTTCTGAGAAAGGAGAGAAACAGACTGAGACTATAGTTATGAGATGTATTAACTCTTAAGCCTAAAAGTGCAGACTGGAACATTAGAGCTGCAATTGCTTTGTTTGTGGTTTGTTTTTCTTTGATGTTTTGAGCGGAAGGAGAAACTCAAGAAGGGCAAGGAAAATCTATGTTGTCAGTTTGACTCCTTGTTATTTATTTTTCTGCAAAGTTTGTTGGAACAACAATATTTGTTATAAAGCCTTCAGCATCCTCAAATAAGGGGTGTTATAAGAATGCAAAGTCAGATTATACTGTTTAGTTATTGACTTTATTTCTGGTCTGTGTAGACAAGAAACAATGTGAAAGATCTCTGCAAACTTGAAATTACAGACAGTACAGATTCTTACTCCAAGTATATATTTCCTTTTCAGGCTCACCTAATAGTGTTCTCCAGTTTTTGTAGAATGCTCTACTGCTGATAAAGTCAACAAAATCTCTGGAGCTATGCTGGGGACTTGACCCTAATATCTTACCTTCTGTTGGTTCCCTGACTTGGATCTTTATCTGCATTTAGATCATTTTTATGTCCCTGATGCACATGAGAACAAAAGCTGTACGACACCCAAGTAAGGTATGGGAGAATCAAAAAGACCTACATATCATATCTTTCATATAGTTCTTGCATAAATATGGCTATCTCGTTCGCTCCCTCCACAAATTTTCAGTGAGAGGCCAGTCTGTCTCTAGAAAAGCAAGCAACGTAATAACCAATTTCTTAATTCCAGTAGTACTTTTGAGCCATTCTGACAATGCAAAAGCATATTATGACAAAATTGGGAAAAACATCTATTCTCTTGGCACCTATTTCTTCTGAAGTTATGAAAGAATGATAAAACCAGAATTTTCTTCTAACTCCAGCTCCAATTTTTCCCTCCTGAGAAACGAATTGCTGAGCCAGAGCTAATGGATGACTGATTAGAGAAGACCTGTACAATGTTTTTGCAATGAACATTGCAAAATGAACATTTGCTTTTGAGTACCTTTGTCTGAAAGGACATTTTTCTCCATAGTAAGGCAGAGTTGGAGAGGTGATCTCTAAGATGGAAAAGCCATTCCAGTGTCTGCCATTTCTTTTCTTATTTAATCTAAAGCATTGAGGTAACTTACCTAGTCTCCTTTAATGCATGTTATTATAATACATAGTTACCATGGAGTAAACCTCACAACAAATCTATATTCTCCTTTGCAAGATTATAAGGCTGAGTCAAAAAATGCAGTATTGAAGTATATAGAAGCCCAACACAAATATTAATTGTGCCATTTGTTTCCTTTGATATATACCTCTGAATACTGCAAAACTGCTTTTTTTTTTTCTTTTTTTAGATGCTTGAACAGTTAGAAATTATCCTACACTCTCAATAGCGGTATGATTAGCTTTTTGGAAGAAAATAGGGGAGATGCAAGTTCATCATATTAACTTTGTTTTAAAATGTTTCCCTTAGTCACCAAGATAGAGTGCTTGAATATCCACCTGTATGATGTTAGAGGTTATGAAAAGGGGAAAAATAGAAACACAGGAACTTGCTTGTATGAACTAATTTTCTTGTGTGAACAAAGGTGTGGAGTTGGGCCTGGAAAAAGGATGGGGGTGGGGAAGGTGGGGTTTTCGTTTGTCTCTGTTTCTCACCATCCAAATCTATTTTAATTGCCAATAAATTATTTTTCCCCAAGCTGAGCCTGTTTTGCTGGTGAAGGTAATGAGTAAGTGACCTCCCTGTCTTTATCTTAGTCCACGAGCTTTTTCATCTTATTTTCTCCCCCATCCTGTTGAGGAAGGGAGTGAGAGAGTGGCTGGGTGGGCATCTGGCAGCTGGCCACGGTCAACCCACTGCAGTCCTGCATACATATTTTTGTATTTTTTGGGGGATAACAATCATCCCCAAAGTTGTGAGTAGTCTGGGATTTCATCTTGACCAAAGCATTTGCTTATGCTAAGATCTTGAACTAGTTTTTTAGCATATTTGTCCTTGAGCCAACCCACTGGGATTCTGGTAAAATAGCAGGACCTTTCTGAAACTGAATGTTGTAGTTGAGCTTCTGCTCTGCTGGGTAAATATTAATTATTATTATTAGCAATATGTATATAATACTGTTAATTTATGCTGTGCTTTGCAAACATAGATAAGGCATATTCTCTAATATTAGGAAGTTGCAGTTGAAATGAAACATACACAATTACAAATGACTGCAAAAGAGTATAGGAGTATTAACGAAAAGAAATGGGAGATTTTGAGGAGGAATTGGAAGAAGAGCGGGAGTTCTGGCTAACAGTCTGTCATCCCAGATTTATGTGTGAGATCAGTGAACAGCAGAATTGGCCCTCTCCATTCTCAGCATGTCTGGAAAGTTATGGAAGAATTTTTTGGAGAAAAATTATGAAGAAATTATGGGAGTGCAAAAGGGCTATGATGCATCTGAGTGTTAAAGACAAACAGGCTAATTTGTTCTCCTTTAACTGGTTGCTTAATGTTTAATTTCAGTCTGTGCAAATAATTGCCTGGGGGTTAGGGAAGAGCACTTCAGGTGTTTACTTTTTGGTGTTGCTATCTATGTGAATACATACGCAACTTCAGAGTCATTTTGAAGCATGTTTTTGCTCATACTTTTTGGAGACCATGCCTTGGGTTTCCAGAATTTTTCCATTTAATTTATTACTAATCCTGTTGCAACTTTAGCTCTTTAAGTGCTATAAATAAC
>VYZW01010241.1:17738-35080 GCA_013401315.1 Balaeniceps rex
ACAGTGTTACTGTACCCAGAGGTGTAGGAGAGCGGTATTAATGCAGGCATGATAGTTCTGAGTGTTCATATGAGTCCTCAAGGAATAATAAACAGCTTGAAATAACAACCAACAAATTCTCCAGATGCTTTTTATCCATGTGTCGGCAACTGTGTTGATTCCAGATCAATGCAGGGTATTAAGACATTTATATGATTGAGCTAAAATGCTGCCAGGTTGTACAAGCATCAGGCTTGTAAAAAACAGGAAAGCTGAGTAAAGCCAACTCTATTCTATTCATAAACTGCAGGAATGGATCTTCTTGATAACATAACNACAACTGAAACACAAAGCCTTGATTGCAGAGGCAATCCCAACAGAGCTCAGAGTATGCTTGTCATGACAATTACTGGGTTTGCCTCTCTCATTCCTGGATCAGCATAGCTGTGTGATTCCCATTGATGCACCATGGAACTTCTCTGTAAAACAGTGAATATATCCAGTACTTCTGTGAGAATCAGTTGTTGTCTTGGCTTGTATCACGGCACAAAATCTAGACAAAGAAGCTGATCTGAAGATGATGAAGTCCTTTGCAGCCCTTTTTAATTAGCTGTGTGGAGATTTGGATCAGAGTGTATTTTTTGATTGCATGTGTCAAAACCACACATGGTTGCATAAAATTGAGTTTCATCCAGCTTTTCTTTGAAATCCGTCGATAATATGAAATTCCCATGGCATAATAGACCCAGATAAGAGATTGACACAAACTCCTGTGAAGTGAAATTACTGGTTTCTGTTCAACTCTTGTAGGCACACACTTTTAATACAAGAAACATTATACAGAAAGCTCAAAGTGACAAAATTTTTCAGAATCCTTCAATCCTGACTTGTGTCAACAAGAAAACCATGACGTTAATCATCTTCCTTAGTGGCATGTTTTTGCATCCCCCTGAATTGGGGGTTTTATGTGGCAATCCAGCAGTATTCAGTCTCAAGTAAAAAAATAAAAAATCTAATGCAGAAAAGTATCCATGTAGGGAATATGCTCTAAAATCTAAGCAAATATCTACCAGGCAAAGATTTTAGTGTTTAATAGTATTTTTAAAAATACAAAATATTTTCAAGACTCCATTGCTTGACATGGGTTAGTCCCACCTAGGGATGTACCGTGGCAGTGGCTTGGAGAAAAGAGTAAAAACTACCCATTAGCAGTGATCAGTGCAGAGCGTGCTGGTCCCATTTGTGTAGTTGTGTAGTAATTACCCTCTTGTGTTAACCTCTCCTGGAAATCCACCCAGAAGTGCTGCAGACCTTCTGCATGTCAAGCATTTTCATTAAGTTTTGAAATATGTTCAGATACAAACTGCGTTTTCCTGAAAATGTATCTGTAGCTATGGGTGATTAGAAGCTGAAAATCTTGTCTCAATACCTTTTTTGGAAAATGGCTCGAGGGAATCTCTTGGGCAAAGCATTGTGAGAAGTGTGTGGTTTGGTTTGGGTTTTTTATTTTTTTTTAATTTTTATTTATTCTTGCGTTTAGTAGATACAGAGCTTTCCACTATTTATTCATAAGTCATTAAATGTATTTCAGAATATTCTGAGTACTCACACAAGTGCTCTCAGGTGTTTGAATTTCACGCATTTTACTTCAAGCAATGTTTTGTGTGAAAGTACATTATTTGTTGGTTGTCATCGGCTGTTCCTCTTTTTAAAAAGTTTGTCAGCAAGTTAGGAGATCTAAAAGTATTTCTTTGATTTCATTGACCTAATTTCATTTTAATTGCTTTTCCAGTTGAAGTCCAAATGAGGTAAGGTTCATCAAATAGAGAGAGAAAACAAGCAAAAGAAGAGAGACTTTACTATTCTCGCTTTTATGCCTGAATCCTGATCAGTAGAAAATATTTTAAAAAGTGGATATTAGCTTTTTCAGAACTCCCAGGCTTTCATGTCACGTCATCTTAGAGTAACCACTTCTTCACAGGAATGTGTTACACAGTTTTAGCTAGATATTGCACAAAGAAAAGCTTTCTACGTATCGTCACCTTTACTTCTTAGGGCTTATTTCTGCAGCCTTATTTCTGTGACAAATTTACTCACATGACTAATCTCATTGGCTTAAACTGAATGCTGTCAGGAATGACAACTGTGCGAGTAAGCTAGAGATGATTTTTATCCTTCCTTTTGAAAACTGAGGTGTTAGAACTGTTCCCTCTTAAATATCTTCCCAGTGCCCCTTGCACTCTTCAAGTTACACAGCACTACATAAAATTCATTACAACTCAATTATAAGGCTCATTAGGTAGATTTTGGTTATCTTACCAAGTTGTGAAACATATTCATTTATTATCCATGGTATTGTTAAAATCAGAATGGTACAGTGAAACCAAACATAACATAAAAGATGGTTCAGAACATAAAACTGTGGATCTTTGCCAAGAAAATGTTTTATGTAACCTGCTTTGAAATCTCCCTGTGCTATGTTCATGGCTGAAATACAATGGGAGAACTGTACTTTGGAAGTGATAATGAAGTCAGAGCACCTTTGACAGATTGCCACTGCATGCTGGCTTATGGTGGGTTTTATCCTTTTCATGTCTTGAATTTTTCCAGCATGTAGAAAGTATATTTATCTACCTGTACACCTTTAAATATGCTCCGGCTCTTGCTTTCTTTGTTAATTAGCCTTGGTTTCCACGGTAGAATGCTAGAAACAGCAGAATCTGTGACAGGGACTCAAACTTCCTAAGCACTCTACACAGCTAACGGAGTAATTTGTCCTGTTTCAAGCAGAGTGAGTATCCCCTCCCAGGATGGCATTTACCAGCATTCAGGAGCTTCTTTACTTAGTGGATCATTAAAGCAAGCTGCAGCTGATCGTTTCCAACACTGAATCTGCTGCTGTAAGGGTGCTTCCACGTGCGAGGTTTGGAAACTAGGTTAGCTTTTGGGTTTAACTACTCCTTTCTAAAATTGGGGGTCGCTCTTGGTTCAGTGAGTATACGTGCTTGTAAATGTTTTGTATACTACCATTATGTTCAAATTAGTGCATTTACATACACCATGTCTTATCCTAAGGTGCCTATTTCATTGTGGTCCTTTATTATTAACTTAAACAGGGACAGAAGAAACCTCAGTTAAAGCTTTTTCCTCATCATGTTGTTTCTTGGGACGTTTCTGTTAGGACCTCCAAGTCCTGCCTTTAATTCTTCTTCTCAGGTATCCTTAAGTTAACGGCTCTTTTATACATCTGCTCAGGACCTCCTGGTATCTGGTTATGTCAGCCAGTTCAGGCTGAGCTTCTGTGATCCTGCCCAGCTAGCTGGTTTCAGTAGTAGTAGTTGTATACCTGTGCAGTTATGGAGATCTGCATGGACCAGGAAAGGAAGTCAAGCATGCAAATAACAGGACGCCAACTTCAGTAGAAATAATCTTGCATCTCTGTGCAGTGATTCCTGCTATAAAGACATGTTTCTACTGTCTTTGCTGGTTATGTGGTGTCAACAGTTTGTCGTACATTGTGCATTTCATTTTAAATACCATAGCTATTGCTTAGCTCTTTCCTGGTGAACTCTTCTTGTTCTGGACATCTGAGTAAGAACCACAAATCTGCACAATCCTGTTGCTCACAATGTTTCCATCATGTTCCATGTTTTGCTCCCTGGTGAAGTAAATGGAGCTAACATTTCAGTTTTGGCCTGAATTCTACCATGTCCCTTTAATCCAAAGAAATTCAGCCATCTTGTGTCTTGCTACTATTTGTTAACTTGTGTCTCAACATGAAGTCACAACTCATTTAGGTTGTACTTCCTTTAGGCAGAGGTTCTGTCTTGATTTGCTGTACTGTTTGCATCTTGATGGGTCTTCCTATCATAAAACAACAGATTGGAAGTAACAGCTTTGAACTGTTTGGAAATAGGCACATCCCCAGTGATGAGTGAAGGCCTCCTGAGAAATGTATCAGAGAGCACTCCGACTCATGCTCCTATTCTGCAGGTGAAACCTGTTGCAAAGCTTGACAGGGGGAATTTTATGTTGATTGCCCATGACATGTAGGCTCTTGGAGTAAAGAGAGGACTTGCATCAGTCTAGCACGCTTCATCCCCATGTGCAAAGTTGAAAGGTTCTTAATGCCCAAAAGAGAGGAAAATACCACTGAACTGTGAAGAAATCAGAATAGACTGGTACCTTCCTTCTCAAGTGGCCTGGCTGACATGCACTGAACTACTCACAAAGTAGGGACTTTGTGAGTTCCCTACTTTGTGAGTGTGGTGGTCACAATCTGATTCCAATTAAGAGCTGCTTTTCCAGCCTAAGGCAAAAAGTGTACTTACTTCTTAGCAAACCGACAGTCAGGTATTCCCAGGAGTGTATTGACCAAGTTTTACTTATACCCCTGGCATTCTGTCAAAGCGAGATGAAAAGCGTTGTGTTTGTTCTTTACTCCCCTCCTCAGTGGCCAAGGTAATGAATCTTCCGTAGTCTGTCAATGTCTGTGTCCTCTCCATTACTCAGAGACACTAAGCAAGATAAATGGTGCTGTGTAATGACTGTGTAAGAATTCCAGTCATGATTTGTCTAAATGGGCAGGGCAGCTCCTGGAGTTACACACCATCATCTGCAGATCCTATTTCAGCTGGACTTTGAACTTAGCTTTTGATGTTTAAACTGGAGCCCTACTCCCGCAAATCTCAGATTAAGTGAAGTCTTTTATAACGTCTTTTCTTGCATGGTCATTTCTTGTGCTTCCTATTTGAGAAGGTAATGGACACTGTAAATTCTCCTGCAAGAGCACCTGTGTCAGTGAGAACTGTGCCCCAGAAAATTAAATTCTTCTGCTGTATTAAGTGTTCAGATTTCAAGCTACAGAAACCTTCTGAGTAAAAGCTACTCAGCGCATAGTTCTTCTATTAACAAACTGCTGTATACACTAAATTATATTGTGTGGCTGCCTCCTGTTTAGATAAGCACATAAATGAGATGTGCTGAATCTACTCTTTTCACAGACAGTGATTCAAATTAGGTGTTAAACTGCAGACAAAACTTTAAAATGGGCATTATTCATATGAATGGGAGTAGTTACCAGTTAATGCTCACACCTTGATCAGGAAAGTAACGCTGTCAAGAAAGGTCAAAATTCCAACAGCCCCTCTGAAATTTCTTGCAGAATTCAGCGATATAAAGTTTTCAGAGGAATATGAAAATAATATAAGGAGGACATTTATTATTCTTTCACCTAATTGTGATACATTTGCCTTCTTTAGTTCTTTTCATTTCAATTTTACTTACGGACAGAAATGTGTGCTATGCATTAGTAAGTGCTCTTCTGCTCTTGATAAGGATCATTTCCATGCCTGTGTTCGATAAGTACTGTGGTGTATTTTTGAGTAGGATATATGTCACCTTTAGGTATGGGGGTTGTAAATAAAAAATGTACTATGCATTTTTTTTTTTTCCAGTAGTATAAAGTTTTCATTGGGGTATAGGAATACATAGCTTGATTTTTATTTTATTTTCCTTTCATTTTGTTTATAGAAATATTATATGGGTTTATCGTTGGCATGAAAACATGCTACTTCAACAGATTATTGCAACATTGTCATGAAGGAAACATCTTTTAAAGGTTACCCTCTGTCTTTGATCAGTAATGCATGCTACTAGTACCTGCACACTGGAAATTGGTCAGAGACGAAACTTTCATATAGGCTGACGAGCACAGGATAACAACTTTACTTAAACTTAATCTCACCACAGTACAATGATGAGCTAATTGATCTGCACTATAGAAGACTGAAAATCATTAAGTACTTGAAGCTATGATGTCAGTTGAGCTGTATTTTGGTCAAGAGACACTATGTATGAGACAAAGCCCCCATGGTTTGTAGCTTTGATTAGATTCTTTGCCTTCAGACATTGTTTTCTTTTAGTTCACTGACTTCTTATGAATGCAGAATACTAATGGGAAGAGGCCATCCTAGTTAAGGTTGAAGCAAAGAGGAGTTGGTTGTTTCTGGATCTTGACTGTGTTAGGCCATAGTTTTAGGTTTGAGATTAAAAAAGATGTAGATTTCATTTGAGATGAAATTTCTTATATTCTCTTGAGATGCAAAGGTTAAACATGTGGGCAATCCCAGAAAAATTCCAATGTTTGCAGCTGCACTGAAATCAGAACAGAAATTATAAAAATAGTTTAAAATGTGGAGAAATAGACTCTGAGTATGATCACGGAGCACTGTGAGCTCTAACGTTCTGCTTGTCTATCTTCCCTTACGCCAACTAAGCCTTACTGAGTTAGAGGATTCACTCTTGACTTCCTTGGAATAAATTTAACCACAGCCAAGCTGCATGGCACTGAATGGTGCCGAGATCTCTTCTCACTGAAGTCAGAGGCAGGACATGTAGCTTCAAAAGCTATATAATTAAAGGAGCTGTACTTTGCTCTACTTTTAACACTCTATACTAACAAAAAGCAGACTGCTCTTCATGTAGGTAAGATGGAATAATAGCAACAGGTTTGGATTTCTTCTCCTGTGCAAAATTGTAGTTTGGGTAGCGATTTAATTCTGTGTATTACTTAGCACATTTATGATGGGAGTGTTTGTGTGTACATATGTACATACACACCCCAGGAGCTGATGCTCAGCAAATCTACAGCGCTCACTAAAGAGAAGAATATATCTGACACTTGCCTTATTGGTGAACCTTGTGAAATCAATTTTAAAGGTGCAGGTCAAAGCTCCTGTGCTGGTCAGTAGCGGGATCATGCCTGTTTTAAAGGGGGAGTTGGCTGGGGCGGGGGTGCATGGCTGCTGCTTGGGAACAGGCTGGGCATCGGTCAGCAGGTGGTGAGCGATTGCATTGTGCATCACTTGTTTTGTATATTCTTTTATCATTATTATTTTCCCCTCCTTTTCTGTCCTATTAAATTGTCTTTATCTCAACCCATGAGTTTTACCTTTTTTCTGATTCGCTCCCCCATCCCACTGAGGGGGAGTGAGCTAACAGCTGTGTGGTGTTTAACTGCCTGCTGGGTTAAACCACAACAGCAGCATAAGTACTTCGCCACTACTTTACTGTAGCCTTTTAATTGTCTGTCACTCCAGAATTAATAGGCGTTGGGCAGTATTAGAACTTCTGTGGTCCAATATCTGAGCCATCTACTGCTGGTACTGGAAAGTACACAGTACCTAAGATTGCAGCTATTATATCTGTCCTGATGAAGCTGAATATCTTTACAGTTCATATCAGAGCTTTAGCTAATACCGAAAGGACCACATTTTTTTTATTTTTCTCTTCTGACTGGTCTTCTGATGAAATCATAGTAGAGCCAGCTGAAAATCATCATTATTCTAGCACTTAGTATGGGATTTAGTGAGGTACAACTGAAACTGTTCTTCAAAGAGCTTATTCTCTTCAAATACTTGGAGAACTGTTACTTCATCATGAGCGGTAGTCAAATACTTCCTCTACTGCTTTTCCTCTTAGCAAGCTTGTGAGAATTTTTGGTCGTCGTCTTTCTTCCCCCCCTTAAGTAATGAGAAAACTTTCCTACTCAGGTCTCAATCAGCATGCACACCAATTAAGCTAATTGGCAACATATTTGATACACTCCCTAATTACAGCTGCAGAAATTTTCAGAGAACAACCTTTCTGCAATTTTTCCTTCAATCAAAAAATAAAAAGCAGTATCCCCTCCCGCCTCTAACTATTACCTGGTAGGACTGTTAAAATGCTTTCAGAAAAATGTGGTAAGGTGACTCCCTGACTTTCTGGTTGCTGTATCCATTTGGTACTATTTGAGTGTTTCAGGGAGAAGGTAGACACTTCCAAAGAATTTTCTCATAGGAGATTTTCCAATGAATAACTCTGGGCAGGCGGTGATGTCAGGGAAGGCATTACTGGAGCGCATGGTATTCTGAGTACTGTAAGAGCATAAAACCTTACAGAAGGCTCTCTCAAACTAATTTAACCTAGAGCAGCCTTGGGGTTTTGCTAAGTCATGCAATTAGCCAAACCATCCCCTGGTGTGGGTTCTAATTAAATAGAGAGTTCCTCCCCTCAGTCCCCCTCTTCATTTAAAGGGCAGTTCATGCTATCTGCTGATCTCACTTACCAGTTACGATAGCTTTGAAAGGACAACGTGTTATGTAAAAGCTGCAAATCCTGTTTATAAAGAAAGTAAGTTGTTGGTTTGGGTTTTGTTTTGTTTTTTGTTTTTTGTTTGTTTTTTTTTAGTTTTTTGGTCATGCTTTAGTGGAGAGAGGAGAATTCTAACTATTTAAATTGAAGTATTAGTAATAACTGGTAAGTTACCACTTGCCATTAGAGAAAAGAGCTGAGCTACTCCGGTCTGTGAATGAGACTGACTTCATCTTTTGTTTTTCAACCTAAGTGGGGGGAAAAAGGGGTATCTTCTATTTTAGTTTCACGTTTTCTGTGGATTGTTGGTTTTATGCATAACCCCTTTCTATCTAGCATTATTTCAGCAGAGTTGCCTTGACTTATTTTTAATCAGTCTCCAAGTGCAGTTACCAGATCTAGTCTTCTTACAAAGAGGTAATTTGTTGCCTTGGGCCTTGTGACTGGGAGGGAATAAGGCTGAAGCAGGGGCGCACATATAGAAAGGAAGACAATGACTTCTAACACTGTTGAAATGTCAGACCGTGACCTTTAAAAAGGCTGAAAGGAACCAGAGGGCATAAGCCCGAAGGGATGTTTCTTCATGAACAAGGGTGGGAGTTGACTATTTTTGTATCTACGAAAAAAGGTGATACATTGCTGCCTTCAGTTATTCAGCCTACAGAATTACGTGCGTTCCTAAGTAGAGATCACATTGTGCTCTGTTGAGGAAACAAGAAAAGTCCTTTTTCAGAAAGTAGAGCTGAAATTAAGTGCATGTTATGGTTGCACATCCTCTTAAATGTAAATAATTTGAAACATCCTGGCAGGCTCAGTACTTTAAAAAATGAACAAAAAAAGCAACAACAACAAAGAAAACAACAGCCCCCTCCCAAAACAAAACCACAGGTACTGTGCAGGTTATCTGAAGATTTCAGATCAGTTTATGTGAGAGGGAAGGGGTTTATTTCACGCCATATTTGAAATACCCACATAGGGCAGGAAAGCCTTCTCAGGCAGTTACCTGTGCCATGCTTAGAGGAGAGTGCTGGTGATGGGAGTTACAGTGTGTTTCCTTGCACAGTGTCCAACTGCTCTTCAGAATAAGCCTGTAGGTCCTGATGTGGTCACAATACAAGGTAATAGTGGATTTTAGGTGATTTAAGAAGCAACAGGGAGAAAGATGCCAATAAAAACACTGAGATACTCCAGGTATAAAGTATGTACTTTTTAGCTTGTATTGCAGTGACAACTAGATAGAATTTAGTTCTTTTGTGCTGAAGAAGACACTGCACGCACATGCAGCAGAGACATATCAACCTGAAAGGACCAGCTATATAATTTTTTAGCACACAGTCTGCTTGCACTGCTAATTCTCATGGGGCTCTATGTGCACTTTATTTGATGAACTTTTTATTGGGAACATTTTTCCTATTTCTGTACAGTATATGAAATTCTTCACCTATTTACAAGTATCTCCTCCCAAGATATTACTGTGAATCTGATCTGTCTTCCTTCTTCAGGTGGAATAGTAAGGTATCAAAATTACTTAATAGATACGAAGTGTTTCACTTTCAATGACTATGGTATCAGTAATGCTACTTGCTATTTATACAATTTAAAGCCCTCAAGTCTTAAATTTTGTATGTGGCATCTCTGTGAACCATATGTAATTTGGGAGAACACTTTCAATATGTCATTTTAATGCTTTTGCTTTTCTTCACTTTCAGTGGTTTGTCTTGGTTGATTTATTCCTGGATATTTCCTAAAGTGCCAGGCAGTAAATGTCTGTACATTTTGTGATTTGTTTGAGCAACTCCCACCATTTCTCAGGGACCAGGAAAGGGGTCTTAAGTGTTTGTAGACTGCATGGATAGATATGTAAAGAAGCCTAGCTTAATTTGTAAAACAAGACATAGTAACATATAAATTAGATTAAGTAATCGGTACTTTTCTGTTCAGTCTTAATTATGTATTTGTTGTCTTCCAAATACAGGTTTAATCCTTATCTTTGTTATGTAATAACACAACAGTTGGTAGTGATTTGTGGCTCATGGTAACTAGGCATAGAAATATTTGCTCAACTATTTATTCCATTTATCCAGTGATTTGATTATTATCCAAACAGGACAAGGAGAGGCAGCTAGTATGTTCAAGAATGCTTCCCTATGAATGGCTAATGTCAAACTTTAAAGGACCTGCCTTTATTACGCATGTACTAGGTTAAAAAATATTCCACTACCTCTTTTACATGCCAGTTTAGTAGAACGGCTGTGTATTAAAATGGAGACACAGAACAGCTTTCCTGTGAAAGTAGTATTCAAAAAGTAAGATGGAGGTTGAGAAGAAAGGTTGGTGGCTTTACATTTTTTTCTTTTTAACTTTTAAAGGGTAACATTATCCTTTATTAAGGTTTTATTAGATTTTTTTTTTTGCCTCCCTTTTGTAGTGATGGAGTGAAAAAAGGAATTTCACTTTAGATTGACCTGAGAGAATTGTTTTTGGGTTTTGATCAGTTTAGCTGGGCAGCTGAAAAATCAGTTATTCGCACAAATTTAAAGTAGAATATACCAAACAGTGGCATTGGTTCTATAAATTAGCCCTACTGAATAAAATGCAGTGGCCAGCGCATGTTCCAAATGCAACTTAAACAGGGTAATGCCTTTGTGCTGGTTTTCTGCTTGCGACAAATCCTACCATCTGTCTTGCTCTACCTAGTAGATACTGCTCTTTATTCTGTAGACATTCAGTTGGAGAACTTCATCTTTTAATCTGTTATTTACAAGCAGTGATGTGAAGCATCAGTCAATTATAAAATTGTAAAATCCATTTGGTACAGACTTAACATACAACTTAATATGTTTGCTTGCAGTAGGATTTGCTCTTAACTACACACAAAGATAGATGCTAAAAATGAATTAAACATATTTCAAATGTGCATACGGATTCACATGTGCAAATACACACTGAGACACTCATGAGGATAATTGTTTTGAATGCTCAGAGAAACAGCCTCTAAGAGCTCGCTATGACAGGGACTTCAATTTGTGCTCTTTATAAGTGTGAAGACCTGCATGGCAGAAAGAATATCTGTAATTTGTTTTAAATGTAGGATTACTGTTTCTGAGCTTTCTATTATATGTTTTTTTTTCACCAGTGCTTCTGAAATCTTTTCTTCAAAGCTTCCCAGCGGTACTAGAATGCAAAACTATTCATGTCCAAGTAGCAGAGATTTTTAAGTAGCCAAGATAATTGCAGGGTAGGGGAAAATAATCTTGAGCTCTTGGTGCTGCTTGTGCAGCTCCCCTGCAGTCTTTATTGCTGTTGAATTTCAAACATCCTCCACGTTCTCCAGGAGGAACTTTCCTGCAATTAAATAGCCAGAATCCTCCGCTCCACGTCTCATGGCATCCTCCTCAGAGGATTCTGACTGTGACACCCAGGTATAACATTCCAATTTCTAGTCAGGCTTCAAGAAAACAAGGTATTTAGCTGAGGCAGATTTTAATATGACCTTTGGAATCTGCGAGGAGATGTGAAACTGGCTCAAAATTGACAGAACAAACTCCCAAAGAAGTGCCAAAGAAAACATTGGAGACTTTGTCAGGCAGGAAAGAAAAAAAAAGTTCTAGCTTATCTTTCTATTTTTAGGTGTTTACAGAGCATCAAACACTGTAGCATCTGTATCAGTATCGGCTTATCTAGAAACCACTTTTAAATAGGTATGCGAAGGAAGAGAAAGAGGATGATTTGAAAAGGTGGAATTGGTTTCTGAATAAGACTTTGGAGATTTGCATGAGCAAAGAACTTTCCCTAAATTTAGTTAAATGAATACTAGGTAAGTTCAGGAGTTCATGCCCTTCGCAGTTTGCCTGGATAGGGGTAAAAAATGTTATGGAGCTTTAAAATGATAATTTCAATCCTCTTAACTCGTCTATTACTCTTTTGAGAAAGTTGAGAGAATAACACGCAAGAACAGAAAGAATTTTAAAGATACAGTAATATGCCATGTATCTGTAAAATATGTTTCTAAAGAGGCAAAGTATTTCATTACAAAACAGTCAAATTGCAAACTGGCTTTGTTTTTAAAAAATAATAATAATTCACAGCCCTGTAGAATAGGGTATTCAAAGGTATTTTAAGTCTGAAAAGATGCATATAACGCATTATTGAATATTTAAAAGTACTTGACCTGGTTAGTGACTTGCAGTGAAATTCTACTTGTGTTATTTAAGATCTAAATACAGTTGAAAAATTAACTCCCAAGTAAGTAAATAGGCACTCTTCAAAGAATCATAATCTGTTGTGTGTGTCTCATGCACTGGAAGATCAGAGTAGTCGTGTCTCTTAAAAACGTTTGGGAGTTCACCACGCTAACCCATTATGGCAATGGTGTGGTTGACTTTGCTGTGCTCGGGCTAAGGCAAGGGCAAGCAATGAGCTTCGTATTTGTGATTGACCAAGGGCTTGAAACTGATGCAGGTTTCTGCATGGTGATGACTCCAGGAGCGGCTAGACAATCTGGAATGATCCAGCAGCCCCCTGCCACCAGAAGGGATTGGTCCCACTCTCCAACAGCGGGGCTCTGGCATGTAACTCTGCCCTCCTGTGCGCACTCTTGCCACCTCAGCCAGCCTCTTACTGAGCCAATACAACGTGCTAATTCACCAGAAAGTGAACCAGGGAAGAAGTAGATTATTTCTGCCATTCTAGATGAGCTGGGTCATCTCACCTGAAAGAAGAGATGACCAGCCAATTTGGCTAGTGAGGAGAGCGTGATTTTGCAACTGGGAGGAAGCAAAAGAGGAATGAGAAGAGCGGAGCCGCTTAGCAGCAAGTTCTAGACTGGATCATCTCTTCTGCTCAGTCATGATCTGGGAGTGGACTGTCATGGATACTCCTGGGGATGATAAAGCAGCTGAGGTATAGCTAGCTGCACATACAGCTGCTTCAGTTAGCTCTGCAAAACTTTCTTTAGAAAAAAGTACGTGTTCATTTTTCCTCTCTGGCACGTAGAGAGAGAGACAAGATACCATGCCTGATGCTATTAGAGATAGCTGAGCATCTGTAAGCATGCTACAGGCCTGCTAGAAGTTTGATGTCATTCAATGGTCAGAGTAAGACTCCTGAAAAACTGCCTGGTTAGTATTCTGATGTTTGTGTGCCTTTTTTTTTCAGGCAAATTCTTTTTCTGAGAGACCTTAGCTTCCTACTTATTTGACAAGAAGATGAAAAGGATCATGAATATGTCAGGGTTACAGATGTACCTTGTAGCAAAGAAAGAAAACTTCATGCGCAGGATGAAGACCTTGTGATTCAGAAGCTAATAAGAACATGTCAAGAAGGTTCTTGCTCATCTCCGTTAACGAGTATAGCCTTCCTATTAGGGGAAAGTTGGTGAGATATCTTAGTGGTTGCTGACAGATTTGGACTGTACGTGTTATTTTAGAACAGCTTTCCAGGACAGGAATTAAACCTTTGTTTCCTGAATCTTCTAAGCAGGAGGAACCTATGGATGCAGGACACTATGCATTCCCGTGTTCATAGTGTGTCTATACCACAGACCATAGTGAAGAATAGAAATACCCAAGAAGCAGTGTTAATTAGCTCTGGCTGTGTTCCAGCTACCGAAGTCAGATTCTTTCTTGTATCTGTGCTTGTGTGTGTACATGTGTGTATATATATATGTTCTATGGTGCCCTCCAATTTCTAGACTTTTCAGGTACAAATACCCACTAATATCTTCACTCGCTTCTGAGAACACACTCAAATATTTTTAAGTTGTACTTTCTTTAATGAAAGTAAAATGGGTATGTATTTAGTGAAATATTGCTAGTTTTATTGACATTCCTGGAAATTTACTGCATATACCAGCATTATGGTGTAATTTAAATAAGACTTAAAAAAAAAGAAAAATCTTTTTATCTTGTTAGTGAATGTAGCAATAGAAGATCAATATTGTAATTGTTGGTTGTACCAATTCGGTGGTAGGCACAGAGCCTACAGCAAGATGTAGAGGCATGTTATGGATTAACAAATTTAAAATGAATTTTAAAAAGACATGTTCTGGAGGGGAAGAATGATCAGCCAGCAGCCACAAAAACTTTTGTGCTGCAGTTCACATTCCGCTGGAATTGGATTAGGGTATACAGACATGGCTTGTCTCATAAAAGGCTGGCAGCAGAAACTGGCCTATTACTTTTGCTGAGTCAGGTGTTAATTTAATGCTTAGAATTTTTTTCCTTCCATCAATAATGGCCTGGTAGCAGAACTGTAGCCTCCACACAGTCCCTGGTATCCTTGCAGAAAATGAAGGGGGAATTTTGCAGATGTTTGAGGCAGAATCTGATCAGCTTCTAATTGTCCGAATAGAGTCTGTTTAAGCAGTATAAGGCTGTTCCATGCGCAGCCCTGTATTTCTGTCTCTGTCACGAGGAATTTGACGATTGATGTTGGGCTCCTGGCACTCTGCGCTCCCCCTCTACCCAGCCTTACTCTCCTTTTATTGGTTCCTAAACATAATTACACTAGAAATAGTATTTAAGTCAAGATATTCCCAGCAAGAATTTCAGCTTTCTAAATTTGTGGGGGGTTTTGGGGGTGTGTGCGTGTTTGGTTTTGTTTTTTAAATCTTTGAAATCTTCATCATTTCTTTATTCCTCTGCCAGTAGAGGCATAGGAGGGAAGGGGGGACAGAAAGGGAGACACAAACTATTGCCATTGAAAGCCTGAGAAATCTTTCAGTACGTTAGATACTGAAGCCCTTGTCTCTTAGTTCTTTCACCATTAGGGTGCCTTGAGCCATAAGTGTGTAACTCCTAGCCTAGTACTATTTTCATTAAAGAGAGATTCTATCTTTTTATGGTTTACTAAATAAATGCATCAAAATTGCAAAAAAGGCCAAGAGATGGTGTGTGTCAAGATGGCCCAGTGAGTTAGTGATGAAAGCTCACTGTTTGGTGTAAGCAATGACACGCTCAAGGGAGTGATGCTTCTTATCATGTCTAGTACCTTTTACTCCTTGCATCACATGCAGCTGATGGATTGGGGACGGCCCTCTGTGTGATTATTGATGTTTTACATCGGGAGTGTCAGAAAAATTTTCCTAGCCGCTCTTTTCCTATCCCCCAGTAGTTAACATGGCTGTGGGTTTGGGGTTTATTTTTCTGTTTTTCTTACTGTAAACTTTGTGGTGCCCATCACTGCTCTGCCCTTTCATGTTCAGGCTGACATCAGATCTTGTGTGAAACAGTGCCATATCCTTTTATCTTAATATTTTTCTCTGTAATTATTACTTTGCTGCCTTTTCGGGTGGGAACTTACCTTTGTTATATGATCTTTCTCTGATCATTTTTTTATCAATCGGTAATATAAAGGTGTATGTGTTCCTCTACAGCCCTTTTATTTAAATGATTTCTTTATCTGTCTGTCAGTGTGAATAACAAAATAACTTCAGGATAGTTCATCTCTCTCCTAATGAATGATGAGGTGTAGTCTGTCCTGACATCAATGATTAATCTGCAAACGTTTCTTCAAACTTCAGTAAAATGTGGTATTCAAAGAAAATATTGTGTCATCAGACTATAGTGCTGTTGTCAAAAAGACCTTACCTGACTGGTAATCGGGCCCATTAAGGCAACTGGAATTCCTGGATTGATACAGCAACTGGGAGTACAATCTGCATCCGTGAGTGTGTATGAAGGATGAACACTTACAAACCCGTCAAGTCAAATAACAGAGTTAAAGTATGAAAAGTGTTGGGTGAGCATATGACCTTTAGTGATCCTTGGAGTCATGCATGTAAGGTTATGCATGCCGAGACCAGATGCTCGCTCTCACTCCAGACATGGAGGCATGGAAATCCTTTGATGTCATGATTCAACTTTCAGACTTATCATTTCTGGCAGTCCACGAGGAGTTCCTGACAGGCAGGCTTGTGAAATTGATAGATTCATTTTGGTTTTAGTTTATTGCCCTGCTTTTGAAGCATCAGGCAGTGGCTCATGTTAAGACTGACGATTGTTTCTGTGGTGCCAGTTGCTTTGTCTGCTGGAGCAAGAGCTTCCTTTCTAGAAGACCGTTTTCTGCATGTTTGTAACTTCTAAATTTTTCTGTAAAATCAAGAGTTCCTGTGTGAAAGAGACTGTGTGGAAAGACCATATATAATATAAGTCATTGTGGTCTAGTGACATCCCATTGACGACACAAATAACACTGTCGTGGTCACAGCAGTTGAATGGTCCAATCGCACACTTGACAGTGTGTGCTTGATCTGGGATATAGTGATAGTAGGTACAAAGTCTACCCTCCAGATTTACTGCCTCCCTTTAGGTAAAATCAGAAGCTTGAGCCAGAGTCCTTAAAACCCTTGGGTGACAATTCTTTGAGGTGGACCAAGTGGTACACCACTAAAGACAGAGTAGGTTTCTTAATTGAGGATTGCTCTGCAGATGTATTTCTTGTTTTCTGATTCAGCATTGTGTTTGGAGACCCTTCTGGGATGAATTTCATACTGTATTTCATACTGTATTTCATTAGGAGGTCTTGTTCCTTTCCCGCTCAGGTCATGGAAACTTCTTTGTGGAGTTAATAGAGAAATGGCAAGATGTACTACAAGACTGCTCAAGAGGAGCAATCTAGCAGGATTGATAACACAGGAGCAAAAGGGGTTAAGACGTGCTTGGATGGGCAGGCTGTGACATTGCCTCTTGCAAAGGAGTCCAGCCTCTGTTTCAGCAAAGCATTAACTGACTTGTCTTTCTGCACAGGAATATTCTCGTGAAGTTTAAGCACATTGTGTCAGAGTACTTCCTTCCTTGCAGGACTCAGCACTTAAAAATTCTTCTGTTTTTGACTGCAGTAGCAGTGCTTGATAGCTTTCATAAAAAGAATGGTTTGCAAGTGTGTATTCCTCTTAGAAATGCTGGTACAAATGATTTGTCTGGATCTGTGCAAAGTTTAATTTGCTTTATACAGCATCTACTTTGTGACTGTCACTTGATATATGTTGCACTCTCTAACAATACTCCAACTTTTTTAAAATTCTCTTACAAGAAATGAGGAGTCACCTTTTTACAAAGAAGCTCTTCTACATAGTCCGTGGCCTTGATGTTCAAGTAATCTTTCCCTTGCTTTGTAACAAGCTCCGCGCAGACATGCAGAACTGGAACGAGAGTTGTAATAACTTGGGGGAAGGGGCGGGGGTTGGCAGGTTGGGAACCGCATTGTTCTCTGAGAAGAATGCTAAT
>VYZW01010246.1:0-24944 GCA_013401315.1 Balaeniceps rex
CAACCCAAAGCATTCTATGATTCTATGATTCTATGTTGACTATGTACGAACAGCTGAGATTGGCTGCACTACTCTCCAACATGAAGGGCTGATTCAGTTGCCTAAACACAGGCATTTAGCACCATTTGAGACCCATGGTATATGAGACATCTTCACAGAGCTGGCAAGGCAAATATGACAACAGACCTCCAGGAAACCCATACCCATCTGGCATGGCAAGCTGGAGGCACGACGGGAGACCCTGAGGTATCTTAAATGGCACTGGATGCCTATGTTGAGCCAACTGAATTGAGACCCAAGCATTCAGATTCAGAAACTTTATTCATTTATTTATTTCAAATGCTCTTATGTTTATAATATTTATGGGGTGACATTTTCAAGTTCCACTCCATGACCACATGGCTATAAACCAACAATCCCAGCTTTCACCAATTCATTTTTAGCACCAAGTCACAGGCATCCAGGAGAGTGAACAACAGCAACAACAAATACCAAATATTGAGACTCAGTTAAGCATCCTGAGCCGGGTCCTCCAACACATCCTGCTTAAACACGTTGACTAAAGTTTATCACTGCTCTATTTCCGTTTAATCAGCTTTCTGCAGATTGCCTTTCGAGCATGTGCCGTGGGCTACCGGCAGGCCCAGCAGCCCATACTGTGAGTATCTGTGTCTTGTGATTTTTTCACTCATTCCCTTCAGGAGCAAACATCATGGAAACCGGTAACACGATTAGTGTGCTACGCGCTGGGTAAGTAATATTTATAAGCTTCACGACCTCGTCTTCTAATACACATCTCTACATTCAGAAACCATGGGTCTACCTTTCTTTTTGTTTCTGCGTTTTTAAGCCAAAACAATTTCTCTGATCTAATGGATAACGTGGTTGTGCAAAAAAAGGAGAAGTTGCACAGGAGAGGTGAGAGGACAGAGGAGGAGGGAGGACAGGCTGTAAACTGCAAGATAGGAGCTGCAGGAACCTCTGAAACTGGGACTTCCCTAGAGAAAATGCAATGCGGAATTACACCTTAAATAACTTTGTAGGGCTTAGTTAGAGACATATTTTGCCTGAGTTTGATTTAGAAAGCAGGCTTCTTATGGAAGGGCCTTCCTCTGTAAAATACACACTAAATGCGTTGCTCCCAAATCATAGTATTTGCTTCTTGCTTGGATGAAAAGACTCTTTTTTACTATGCTCCTGCCTGGAGATATTTTTCCCTCCCCGCCGTGTTTTCTTTTTAATGTAAACATTACTTAAAATTATTGCAGTACAGATGAACAACTATTAATTAAAAGTGAGGAAGATTTATTGCATCAGACAGCGCTGCTGTAACAGATCAAATAGCAAGAAGGATACAGAGCCCAATGTGCTGCAGTTAGCTGCTCAATGCCTCCTAGATCACAGCCCTATATGTTTTATAGGCATCGTGGTGGTTTTGTACCCTACCATGATTTGGTTGCTTGCCTGCGTTTCAGCTATACCTATAAGATAAGATCATGATTTTTGAAGAGGAGTCAGATAAAAACACAGTCGTACAAGAAGGCTGCAAGAAAAAGTATCCCAGCTGATACTGGAGCTTTTTTTTGTCCTTGCGTTGACTCTTACACTTTGAGTTGGAAGGCATTAGCAGCGAAGCCCATGGTTTCATTACCTGGGGTTTCTCAGCAGCGTTATCCACCCTGTGCTGCAGAGAGCTAAGAAAGATTTGCTTTGAGCTCAAGTGACAGATGTTCCTAGTGCAAAAGCATGGGGCTTTGGAGTTGTAGCCCTACTGCTGCTGTGAATTTGCAAATAGCTCTGTGCGCAGGTAATGAGAACTCGGATGGCACGGGTTGGCGAGATTTTTTACTACGTTGTTTCTGCAAAACTACTGCAAGATCTATCAAGAGGTTTTAAGCAGCTCCAATGCCTGCAAACATACAGGAGTGCTGGCACATGGAAACAGTCCTCTCTTGGCAAAAGGCAGAAAGTACCTCGCCGTGAGGAACGCTGTACTGCCTCAGAGAGATCTGTGCACAAAACCTCAGAAACAGGCATCAAACTCCATCTACACAGAGCATGCAGAACAAAATAAAAATCCCCAAATTAGGTTATTTATTAATCAACCAAACAGGAACTCAGATGATGCAAATTTCTGATTACATCTCATGTACAGAAGCAATAAGCCACATGGAAAAAATCTATTTCCGAGATTAATAAAATGATCAATTCAGGTCATTAGCAGCAGTTACTTCCTTAAGACAGATAACTAGGAGCTGAACTGAGACCAGACTCATTACCCAAATGGTTGCCCATCAACAATGAAATGGCAACAGCCTATTGTTGATTCAGTTCAGATCTGGGGCTAATGATTTGGGGGTAAAGAGTTATCAATCTCACGATGAGTTCATTGAACCATTCTTTGACAGTCATGTGTGTGTGTGTGGGGAAACTATTTCTGTTTCTAATAAAAAACAATGGAAGATGCTTTCTACAGCTGATTTGTTATCTGCCCTTTTTTCCCTGACTAACGCCAGGTGCCGGGAAGCCAGGACCTGTTTCCAACCTGTGTGCTCACATACTTACTGCGGTTACAATTCCGAAGCTCCTTTTCCAAGTGTAGGAAAATGTCTGCACATATGCGAGGCAAAGAGTTATTAATTCTTCACAGCTTCAGCTTCGCTATTTTAAAGCTCACACCCGCTTCAAGCTTGGGCATGCTGATGGCAAATGAGAGCTACATTTCTAATTATCTTCTTCCTTACCAAAATAAATAAAATTTACAGATTCAGGGCTATGTATGCACAAAACAGATACTGCTATTAAGAGACAGGAAGGCTGTGCTAGAACACCCCTAGGCAAACGGAACAATTCCTTTCTCATCCCCCTCTCCTCCTTCCAAAGACCTTCCCATTTGTAGCCTGTCACTTACAGACACACTTCCAGCATTTAAAAATACTCCCCGTGTTTGTGGAACCATTTTCCAGAACAAAACGTTATCATTCATCAGGAGCAGAGCTGTTTGCAGTGTGAACAATTCGCTTTCGTTAAGTACCATATGGCCGCCCGTAGGAAAATGCCAACATGTTTCAACTCTACAGCTGGGCCACGGTTCCTTTATTCATCGTGCAGATGGTTGTAATTGACACCACTACTAAAACAGGTCTCGAGCACTTCTGTAGGATCATTAGAGTAATTAGTTATTAAATACAGTTACCATTTTTAGAAAGAAGGTTTTAAGGCTTGGCATGTAAAATGCAATATTTTACTATAATGAAATAGACAGGCTAAATGTTACGGGGAGGGGTAAAGCTTATGTGATCCTTTTTAGTATTTTATTGGAGAGGCTATGGAAATTGCTAGAGCAAAGTGAAGCACACAAAATTATTTGCTAAGGAAATCAGCTGAAACCAGGAGTATTCTTAAATAACCTCCTAGCACAACTGCATACTAAAACTTCTGCACAAAACAAATCCAAAATTCCAGGGGAGGGAAAAGTGAAACTTCATCTATCACCAGATTTCAAGGCTAAATCCAACCTTAAATGTGGGATGTTAACATTTTTGTTAAGTACAGAAAAGATGACTATTGGTTCCGTATTCTTGATACTCTGATGCACCTATTTTCAGGATTAAAATCTGAACGCATGGTTTATTTTAATGGAGTTGCAGCATCAAATTAATTCATATTATTGCAGGGGTCCTGCTCAGCTCTGTGAATTTCAGGAAATATATAGTAAGGTTGCAAGCTGGCCTGTGTAGCAAGACAAGATTGGCTAAAGCACCTTTTACTCACAGACCAGCAAAGAAAACTCATAATATAAACAGGGTTTGCCTTTGAATAAAATGTTTGGGTAAAGCCTTATGATAAAGCTCAGTGTGAAATGCCACCAGTAGAGTAACAAAGTCACATCTGAAAACTCAGAACTCCAGCAAGGAGACATTCAGCCTTAAAAAACAGAATTATACATGGCTTCTGAGTGCTGGTCTTCAGAGACAAGAGGAGTCAGAACAAGCACGCTAGGATAGCAAAACTATTCCTGGAAATTGTAGTAGCGTCTACTCCAACAAAACCTCAATTTTTTCATTACAAACCGAGTACTTGGTGTTCCAGACTCTATTTTAAACATCCATTGCAGGTGTAAATCTAGTAAGGATTATCACACATAAAACAGTATTTTCTTTCATGGTTGATGAAAATAATCCAGAATTGAGGTACCCAACAGTAGCCTACAAGAGATACTGAAAAATAACATTGATGAATAATGGTATAAACCTCCTCTGAGTAGAACTGGATTAGAAATCAGAAAATTTCTTCTAACCACAAGAAAGGAGAAGAGGGGAATAGCTTTCCAACAGCAGTTCTAAGCTAAGGGGCTTCACAGGGGAGCACAGTAAGTTTACAACACGGCTGTATCTCTTAGCTGGGACTTGGAGGCTTAGGAGCTCTCCTTGGGTTGCATGTTCCCATGCATTTCACTTCTCCAATTAGATTAGGTTAAAATACATTACATACAACTTTAATAATGAATATCAGAAGGCCTTTATATAGCACAGCAGACACTAAAGCCATTTACAAAGAAAAATAGATGCCATTAAAGTGAAGTTATTTATCTCAGGTGGCTGCTGTTGTGTGCTTACAGCTGAGTCGGTTTTTATGACTCTCTTTCAGATGAGCTGTTGAGCAGAGATCCTGAACGCTACGGTCAGGCTGATGGCAATTATCCCAGGAACAGCAGCACTAACCCCAGCTATCCTGGCCAAATTTCCCTTCTGCTGACAACCTTCTGCCCACCTTCGTTCCCCACAGACTTTCAATTAAAGGTGGTGTTTCTGCGTGCCTGCCCCACAGAGTCGTGCAGGGCAGCTGGGTGCTGCTCCAGGGAATGCCGTGCTGCTCCTCGAGGGGACCTCCAAGTCCCCCATGTTAAGCTGCTGAGCCAAATGATTGCCACCTATACAATTTGTACAGTTTGTGCAAATTTTTCTTAAAGTTTTACATTTGCTTATTAAAAATTGCTAATTTTTTGTGTCTTTGCATAAAAAAGGGCTTTTAAATGTAGATTTTCAGCTTTGCATATTAAACTTTGTTAGCAAGTCTCAATTCCCCAAGCAGAAAATTATGGCAGGATTTTTAGCACAAACACGTATTTCTCACATGCAGGAGCTGAATTGCCTAATCTAGGAAGTATCAGTTCTGGGTATTCTGCTATTTACTTGGAAGCTATTATGTGTTTTTCAAAGTTTCTAGCAACTTTCTATCAAATAGATCTCAAGAGCTTATATGGTTATGATAATCAATATTAAACAGAGCTATCGTGGCAGAAGAAGTCTAATATTCAAGCCACCCTTTCTTCCCTTAGAAGAGGCTAGGGAAATCAATACACCATTGCTAAGAAGGGGTTATCATAAATTACCAACTGAGCATTAGATTTCTATGCAATGTCGCAGTTATGAGGTTGAACAAAATCCTTCGGTATACAGGAAAAGCATAAAGAATTAGTAAAGCCAGTACTACTGTCTCTGTTTTAAAATAAAAAAATAGATCAAGAAGTATTCACTAAGTAAAATCTCCAAATGCACAGAAAACTTGCCTTATAAATGACAGACTTAAGAAACGCTACCTATCTTATCAAGAAGAAGGTTAACAGGGGAGTTGATCACCGTCTCTAAAGACAGCTCTCCAATCTATCAGCACATTCAACGGGAAGACAACACTAAAATTAAAACCAAGACAGAAATGGTTAATACACATTAAACACCGGTTGGTTTCATGCGGTAATTAATCACCGGGAAAAAACCAGAAGCATGGTGTGGATTTTTGATCGCTCAGAATTTGTAAACCAGACAAGTTAATGTCCTAAAAGATCTGCTATAGCTCAGACAGAAATAAAGGGTTTGAGGCAGAGATTACCAGGAAAGTTCATTAGAATTTCTAATCATTACGAAGTTGATTAGGTTTGTGCTTTGGGATTTGGATCAGGCCCTCAAAAATAGGTTGTGAGGCATTTTGTTGTTATTGGGGTGTTGGGGTTGGGTTTTCTTTTTGGTCTTTATTATTCTTATTGGGAAGTTAACGCAGAAACTTGTTAAAATGCAGCTTTCAAATCCTATTTCCCATTTCTAGTCTGAACTTTACTCGCGATACATTTATACTCATTTGCATACCGCTAATGCAAACTTAATTCACACGGTGCAAAAACAGCTGAGATAAAGAGACAGAGCAAGCCAGGTTGTAAGCTGGAATTTGAACGGTTTATTAAAGGATGGAGATCCACCAGCAGTGACCAGACATAGCGACCCGAGAGCCCTTCCCAGGCCGGCATTCCCAGGCATTACAGCCTGAAAACTTCATGGAGAATTTCAACATCTCTCTGCTCTCTTGAATTTACGTCTACTGTATTAGACACAAAGCAGCAAGGCGTATTCACCTCTGCATCTTCAGGTAGTTGAGGTATAATTGACAATTAGACTACCTGCAGAATGGCACTCAGGCCACGGAGGAGGAGATTAGAAGGGGAAGGAAAAAGATCGCATCTCAAGCAAGCAAGTTAGTACAGGAAATAATAGGGAAGGAGCCCAAATTTAGACCCTTGTTACCTGAAGATCCAGGCTTAGTACTCTGACATTATTCATTTCAAATTCAAGGTCTAATCGACTCCCAGGCGATGCAACCTTCTTATTGATTGATGGAATGAACAAGGCTTGAAATCAGCAGGGAAATGAAAGAGTTAACACAAAAAAAGCCAACTAAAAAAAAATACATATAGTACCATTATGGCCCCTTTATAATGTCAGAAAGAAGTTGTTAGGCTGTCATTCCACAGATGTTCATCCACACATATACAAGAACACAAACAAATCTCATGGGATCCCTAACTTCATGTGTGGCATACATAAACGTTAAAATTCTTCCATCATCACACATTTCCCCTTCCTCCTGCTGCGATAACAACATGGGGAATAAAAGCACGCCACTTCCAAAAAAAAGGATTAATCGAGCTCAGGAAACATGGGCTAGCCTATGAAAAAGCCTATGAAAAAGCACTGTTGTCCTGGAAATGCACAAGAAAAACTATGCTGAAATTACAGAGAAAAAAAAATACTAGCTTATATCGGGTACCACAATTATTCTTAAATACTACAGGTCTGCAGATTCACATCTGTTCTCCTCAATTCTTCTTTGTCTTTAGAAGAAGAGACTAGCAACAATTTTACTATATAATTATCTTCTTTCCCTTCAACAAATGTTGATTTTTTTTTTAATTGCAGGTAAAAAGACAAAGCTCAGCCATTTAGGCAAAACAGCTTAGAATTAATTTCCTATTTTAAAACACTAGCAAACAGTAATAAGCTTCTGTGCAAAAGTTGCCGGAGACTAACATCTCTTTGTCCTCGCTGTGGTAACACAAAAATCATCTGAGAAAGAAAATGCTTCTCATTGTACTTTGGACACAAGTGGTAGAATTAAGGAGAATTTCTCATCAGGAAAAGTTTGGAAGCCGTTTTTGTACTTTTTAACGTAGGAAATTAGGGAGGACAGTTGTAAATCATATCTCCAAATTCGGCCATTTCATCAAGTTGTGTGGTTGCTCATGAGAGCAGACTGCAAGAGTAAGCCCTCAGATGACTTCAGCTACCCTGTCGTAAACCCCACTATTTCTAGATAGCAAAAGATGCTCTCGTCAGTGAAGGAAAAGCTGCAGCTGGAAAAAAAATTCCCTGTAGGAAGGTTCAAAGAAAAGACTGTAACAACAGTTGACTGAAAAATGAGAAATGTATTTTGGTGATGAAAAATCTCCATTGCCTGGGATGAAAAAGCAGCTGAACCCCAAACCTGGTTGTTTCTTTGGTTCACATACTCCCAGTGTGTTGCTGTATGTCATTTTGATCTGGTACAAATTTTGCACTGCCTGTCCTTATGAGTTTATTAACTTCAAATCCTGTAGCAGTTGGGGCTGTATGAATAACTGGGTTTAGAAACAAAATTGGTGGCTGACCAAAATAAAACATAAACTATAAAGCAAAAAAATATTTTCCTTTTTATAAGAAAATGTTTGGTTTGGGCTCAGTTTTAATAAAAACAGAGATGCATCCTGGATAACTCCCACCCTTTCCTGGGTGGGTCCTTCCCAGTTTTCTCTTTTGGATGCATCTCTGCTCCATACAAAGCAGGGAGAAAGAGCCAGCGGCACCACCGACGGCCCTAATCCTGAGGCAGTGAAGTCTCTCATTCGCTCTGACCCTGTAAATGCAGAAACACCTTATGGAAAGTGGAACAGCTTTACCGGCAGAGATTGACAGAGGCTGTCTGGTGCTCGCAGAGCTCTGCCGAGAGGCGTGAAATCTCCCTTCACATCCCATCACAGACCCACACGGAGCAACCACCTCCGTCTGGCTGGTTTTTTTTGTGTTTTTTTTTTTTTATGAATGGCACTGGAACTGCCTTTTTGTTAAGAGATTTTGCTCAACCCAGTGGTGTCTACGGTATCCGCACCAATTTCTAGAGATGTTCGGCCAGGCAAGAAGGCATCAGCGTGCTCTGCAGCATGAAAGTCAAATTTGTAACGTCCCTCCTTGCAGCAAGAGCGTAGAGATGTGAGCTCAGCCCACCCTCACAGCAGGTGGAAAAGCGGAACATCCAACCAACCCAAAAGCTCTAACAAAAGCTAATAAGGCCTGGAGAAACTCTGGGTGATGTTATCCAAGTTTTTGTCTAAGGGGAAGTAATAGTCTTATAGATCAAGATGTAGAGGGACCGTGTGAATTTTACTTGGCAAGAGGTTGGACTACCGAGGAGCAAATCCTTTCACAGTAGCTTGTAATGCTGAGCTAGGCCTGGGCAACAACAGTGTTTGTTTTCATGTCTTCTGATAAAATAAAAGACCTACTGGTCCATGTCAAACCTCCAAAATTAGTGAAAAGGAAAAAAAAAAAAAACTGAAAAAGGGGATTAGAAACTGCAGTCCTTCTGCAATATTGCCTAAAGCTATTTGGAAGTTACAGTTGTAACTAATCAAAGACTGCAAACAACTTTCCCCTTAATAAGAATGATGAGCTCAGGAGAGCTAAAAATAATGCTTAGATATTTTAAATCTGAATTTTCACTTTAAAAGGCCGTTACTGAAAGTCAGCACCACACAGATCAGAGAAAAATCTTCACACAGTCTAACAACTTGATGAGTCTTTTAACGAATGACCGAGTCTACTGTTCGCTAGAAATTAAATCTTCATCTTAATGTTTGGCTTTTCTTGAGGCAGTGGAAATGAGACTGAAAATAACAACAATAATAAAAAAAAGGCAGAGCAAAGAAATACCTGGGAAACATGAGTAAGAGAAAAACTACTGGATAGTTCACTGCTTTTAATTCACAGTGAAGTATTTATAGATGCTAAGGGTCACTGGTAGTCTCACTAGTAAACAACAGCAGCTGGTTGAAATCGTACCTCTAGAATTTCATTCATTTTACTGCTGACAAATAAACTCAGTGAATCAATGCCAATGTAATACAGTGTCTGCACAGAAACATTAAAAAAAAAACAGTTTAAAAAAACCCCCACAACTCTCAGGAATTACAAAGGGAAAATGCCATTAAGAGTAGATCTGACCCCATCCACATCACTTGGATTTGACTCCCTCTATATTTAAAGGCTTTCTGGTAGCCAGTTTTCTGCCTTGCAGTTGTTTTGTTTTTTTAAAGCAGTCAAGAAAATATATATTTCTGCCTGTATTTTTTGTACAAGAATTAAACCATCAACGTTGCTGACTGTTCCCTCCTGCTTACTCACTGGTATCTCCTTATAACCCGCACTCATGACCTCACCGTCTCCCTCACACCCGAATTAGCAGCACGTTATCTGATAGGGGATCTCACGTTTCATTATTTAATAGGTTTGCGTTCATCAGCCACTACAGCCACTTCAGTAAAGACCCGACAGCAGTGATATGGACCCTTCTGGAAGCACTCACCCTCTCACCAGTCAAAAAACCACCCTTTAATGCACTTCTGAAGCACAAATATGTGAGTAAACCAAGTAGCGAGACCGGTGGCTGCCATCGCTGCCGTACATGTAGCTAAAGCACGTGAAAATGGTGGCTTAATAAATATGCAATGCCTTACTCTGACACTGATGCTCATGGGGTTTTCTAAAAATGACCTGCAGCTTAAAGCACTTGTTTTCAGATGCAAGAGAAAAATAAGTCCCTCTCCAATGTAATTTTCTTGGTAGAGTTGGATTTTTTTATATGTGTGTGGGACACAAAGAAAACTAAAAATAAGTAAAAATAGTTATTTATACAGCTTGAATCAGTTATTAAAAAGGAGAAATCTCCTTTTTGTGGCTGTATCACCACCTCCGTGAGAAGCAGCGGTGTGAGTCTGACCACCGCTTAGATCCTCACTCAGTTCGGGGAAATCCGATCCAGCAATCTGGCATCGCTTGAGCCCATCACAGGAGGTTTTCCTCTGGAAGCAGCTTCCCTGCATCAAATCACAGCACTTCATGGCAGGACCGCATCTATCTGTAAGATGCTGAGCAAATGGATACTTTTCTTTCACAGGAAAAAAAAAAATGATGCTTCCGTGTATGTGAATAAATGGCATGTGAATAAAGGTCAGATTACAGATACGGTTTTGCAGTCTTCAAGCTGTGAAGTCTCGCAGAGCACTGAAAAGGTTTCCTGGGATGCGCAGACCAACCCATCCTGTGCCCATCCCACCCCACTAGTTCGAGGCTGCCACACACGCGGTTTGGCAGGAGGCAGAGCGCTGCCGGACAGCTTGGCACCAGGAAAACCTCATGAGAAAGTGGCACAACAGCACGGTGCCACATGTGCCCCGGCAGCTCTGACCTCTCTGCCTTGCTCCCAGTGGTGCAAGGAGCAACGATGCCCTGACTTTGACTTTTATTGACATCAGCTTCTGGAAAAGTCTGGCATCGTTTTCCCATCACGCAAGACACTTTTTGGGTGTGGATTTTTTTTTTCTTGCTTTGTTTTTATCCTGCCCTTCCCAAGGCTTACACCTAGAGATACGAACTCAAGGTTTGACTGCCCACAAACTCACACCGCACTCTGCCCAAGCACGTAGGCACAAATAAATTGGTTTTACAGGTGCACAGCCAGGGTGGTGCAGGGGGTAGAGCTGTTGGCTTTGCACAATTTGGGCTGCCCCTCTAGCCTTTCTCTTGTGTAAATCTGGCAGAGTGAGAGCAGGCAGGGAGCAACAACGGCGCTGCCGGGCTCCTGGTGGCTGCGGCACAACAATCCTCCCCGTGCCACCGGCGAAATGACAGGGGGAACAGCAGTGGGCTGCTCCATCTCATATAGGCATTGGCTGCCCCACAGCACCCACACCGCCTTTGCAGCAGTAAGCATCAACACTGTCCTCTCTGCTGAGAGCGAGAACCGGTCTGGCTCACACCAAGCAAGCCCTGGGGCTTCCCTTCATCCCCACGCAGCAAGAGCCCTGTACAATCAGGCCCTGGGCACAGGCAAACAGCTTAAAGGCTGCGAAGCTGCACTACAACCATATGGCAATCAGTCCCCACCGCAGAACAGGCGGCAGGACCTGATGGGCGCAGAGAGAATCAGCGTCACACTGCAGATTATTCCCTGGCTCGCAGGATTATAGGCCACTAGACCATGCTGTGTCTGGCATTACTAAGCTGCTCCTGAGCTGTCCCAATGTCAGAGGGTGCACTGGCTCCTCAGCCGTCCCGGTGGCAGGTGGCAACCTGTATGGAGCAAGCACCAGCTCTGCACCATACCCAGCGCAGGGTCTTCCCAAAGCATCATCTAAATTAAGAGACCAAGGGCACAACTCTAAAAACCACTCTTGGGTAGCCAGGAGTGAGTACCGAAACAGAGCCAGTGCTGAGCAACCATTACCTGGCCCAAATATTGCGCCAGCCACCTTTTGAAAGCATACATGTAAAATAAATAAATTAACAGGATTCTCATTCCTTCCCTTCTCCCTCTCCCCTGTACGATGAGAAGCCCCAGGTCAGGGACCAGCATGGCCCACACAGCAGCCCTAAATGCAGGGCATTAGGCTGCTCTTAGAAAATGTGGTACTAGACGTATTTCTAAGAGAATGTGCCATTTTTTGATCACATAGGCCTGCTGAAGACACAGATTTGCTGCACAGTGACTCAAATACACTTTATGAGATTTTAGTGCATGTGTTGGGGGTTCGCTGTTTGTGCATGGGGTGTTGAGCTTGACTCTGTAATTTTACCTTAATAACTTGATTGAGGTACAAGAAAAAGAACCTGAGACCCTCCTTATATATTTTCTCCCTGTGATGCAAGGCAAAACCAACATTAGCATGTTTCCTGTTATAAATTACTTGGCATGATGGTTTTCATAGAATCACAGAATGGTTTTGGTTGGAAGGGACCTTTAAAGAGCATTTAGTCCAACCCCCCTGCCATGGGCAGGGACATCTTCCACTAGACCAGGTTGCTCAAAGCCCCGTCCAACCTGATCTTGAACGCTTTCCTCATAGCAATGGTCCCACACCTTTCTGGGCCAGCTGTGCATATTAGATGGGAAAGCAGAAACAAATAAGATTATCTCTGATGAGGGTTAATCAGGAGTAAAAATTTCTCAATTGTAAGACTTTTCCTAACTTTACTTAGAAAAGCAAATTTCCAATGCAATTCTTCATTTTTGCGCTTTTCAAACGCATCACGAGTTGCATCATGTTCTACAGCTGCCTCCGGACTGCAGGGCAGCTCATCGTGCCACCGTGGGTCCCCAGTGGGCATCCACTGTCAGGGTCCCTGTTCCTTCACGTGGAAAATATGGCACACGAGGGATGGTGAACATAGTGCCAAGCCGCTTCCAGGACAGGTACTGTATGTGAGAGCTGGGAAATGCTACTAAACCCTACAAAAGATATACTGCCCAGGACAGCTCACCACCCATCTAAGCCATGTGTGTGTGGTAGCAGACTGGGGACTGTCACTCAGGGGACCAGCCCTGACAGTGGTACCATTCACCTGCAAGAAGCCGCTTCTGGTGAAAAGCAGGGTTTTATAATTGGATTCCCCTTGTACAACACATCCATTTGTGGAAAAATTCAGGTATTTTCCATTTTGCAATTCTGTTATATTCACAATTCTGCTATATGCGCATTACTTATTTATTTGTTTATTTATTTACAAGGTATAGCATGTGCTGGAAGCTCTCTGGCCTGCGTCCTCCCTCTGGAGAAACACCCATCACAGGCTCCGGTGCGCTTTTCCTGGCTACGGCTGAAAGGCTGTAATTTATCCCTACTTTTCTTGACCTTTCTGCCACTTTACTGCCTCTGATATTTTCTTCTCCCTTGTCTTGCTTCCCCTCCTAGGGCTGCCTTTTCAGCATCTTCTCAAAGAGAGAAGATGAGCAGGGGAGGCTCTTCAGAGCCAGAATCCAGGGGGACCAGAGGGGACCAAGAGCAGATCACGGGCAGCCACCACAGCTCGAGTGTGGGCTCAGTGCCTCCAAATGACTAGAGAGCGGATGCCTGTAGCCACACAGATGGGGTATGGGACAGCTCATGCGTATGCAACTCCTGGTATGCGAGCACAGCAGCCAGGTGTGTGCTTCAACTTATGCTAAGGAGGACTTGAGCTCAAGGACTCTCATTTTTTATTTCCCACTGTGCCTAACCTCAGCAAGGTGAGTGCTGCCTTCTCATGTTTACAAGGGAAAAAAGACAACAGAAATACAAATGGCCTCTTGTGGGATACTTCAAAGCTACCAGACTCTGCTTTTATATGGAAAATACAGAAAAGAAAACAGGTCGAAAGAGGACGATAAGTGGAAGGTAGCGAATTCAGGAGTGGGAAAAGAAAAAAAAAGTTGGGAGAAGGTGGTAGAGAGCAGAGCATGAACTACAGCTGGGTGAAATCCTCTCCGAATCCGTCAGTGCAGTGGGCAAGACCATGAGTTTGAGAGAGGTTATCAGAGACTGCTGAAAAGTGCAGGACACATGCGACGAGAAAGTAAATTTGTTGTTAAAAGTAGCTGCCAAGAACTTGAAAAGCAGGAACCCAGTGGGGGATCTGCAGTTTGTGCCTCATGGCTTCACAGCAACAGGCTAGCAGGAGAGGAAAAAGGGAAAATCCCAGTTAAGGGTGACTGTGAAGGGGAAGTTATGTCAAGCAAAAAGGAGAAAAATACACCAGGATGTTTAAGTCACAGAATATGCAGGAAAGAAACCTACAGCATGGAATAAAACAGTGACCAGAGAAGGAGATCAGAAAAGAAAGAGTGCTAAAACACCCAGGTCCAAGAAGCGGCCATTTTCAAACGGGAAAACTCATTCAGATTTGAAGGTCAGGTCAAGGCCAAAGAGTGAAACCAGAAGACATCAGGGAAGAAATGGCACAGCAAAAATCAGCAGAAAGCTGGGAGGGAAAATAGTGCCAATGGACAAAGTTACAAGAAAATGAGAGAGAAGAGGACCCAAGCATGGTGCTAAGAAGGAGGAGAAATGGGATGCTGACAGCAAGCAGTAGTAAGAGCTTCTGAACAGAGCAAGAGCTAGAAAAAGACAGATGCTCACAGACATCTGCACGCAGCACAAACCTCAGCCCATGCCGGAGAAATATTTCATGTTCCAGAAGAGAGAATTTATTCTGGTACCTGATATTATTTCCTTCCTTCTGAATATAGAACAGAAGCACTTTTAAATAGGATTTAAACCTAGCAGTATAAAGTGTTAATATTTCTGTAACTAAGTGGCCTTAAGCCAATGGAAAAACTATACACCAAAAAATGTGTGATTATCTGATATTTGATAAAGATATTAGAGATTACCAAGTTTTAAAAACGACTTTATGTCATTAAGTAATGATTCTTTCAAAATCAATGAAGAGCAGACACTAGCTGAGGGCATTAGTTAGCACGGCCGCCTTTGAAGTATAAAAAAATCCCATGGTCCACCTTCCAGAATTGGCCGTGGGTACTTACAGACCAACCTGCACATAGGCAGTAGCTCCGGTGGCAATTGGCAAGTGTGCAGTAAAACCCAGCCAGGCTCATTGGAAACTGGACAAGCAGCAAGCCTACTTTTAGTTCTCGTACTAGACTGCATTTCCCAAAACGCCTGTATCGTCCAAGAACCTCGAAGAAGAGACCAGGATCTAGAGCAAATTGCTGCAGCAGCAACATGAGCTTGCAAGTCTAGGGGAACATAAATACAGCAAAGGAAAAGAAAGAATGACGATGCATATAGAAGAATAGGTCAGAAAAATCTTGCCATAAAAACTTTTTTCTTTTTGTTTTGTTAGTAAGATTCCCCCCCCCTCCCCCTTAATAATAGATGTGATTTAGATGCAAAGGCTCTCAACCTGCCCCTGGATATCCCTCTTCGTCTACTGAGTAAACTCAAGCCCCTCCATGCATATGCTCACCAAAATGTTTTGCAGGAGGAGAAGCGCGAAGTGCTTTGCCCGGAGGGACCGGGACTACAGCTCCAAGTCAGAACCCCCGGCTCCAGCATTGTGTTTCCTTGTCACAGCGCTCTGCTCTGCTAGCAGCTGAGTATAATGCACTAAAATCCTAATCTCTAAAGCACTGTGTGCCAGTGCTTCGGAGATCAGCATTTCAGTCGATTTTACTTTGCTGCTGCCATTGCACACAAGAGAGTGGCACAGCAGGGGAAAGGCAACACAATATGCAGAGATGGAGAGGCACACACGGCCGGGGAGGGGTGGGGGGCAAGAGCGTGGTAATGCATTACAAAGGGGTGGGAAAAATAAAAGAAATGGGGAAAAATAGGACTATCGTGCATGAATAGGAGCCTTGGGCCCTCTCCTTCCCAGCAATCCTAACAGCAGGGTGTCTCCAGCCACAATAAACCCACCATTTTCTGAGCAAGGATTTGAGTGACCTGCAGAATTTTTTCCATTCCTTTCCTTGAAAAGGGAAAGATTAGGAAATTTCTGCTACAACCCTTCTGTGCATCTGAGTATCTGTGAATACTTTAAGATGACTTCCCTCCTGCCTCTACCGTGTGCTTTAAAATTAAAACCAAAATGATACTACAGAGGCTGGAAGAGCTGAAATCTGACCCAGTACCATCTGAGTGCAGGCTACACCGTCCCCTAGACCCAGTCTGGCACGGCGCACACAGGGACACGAGCACCCGACTGGCCAAGCGGAGCATTTCCAAGTTCAAGGCACAACGTGCTTCCTTCACAGCTAAAGGAAAAAAAAAAAAACACCATCCTCAAAAAATAAAGCAAATGCTGCAAACCAAACACTAAAAAAGTCAAGAGGATCAAAACTAACTGTGCAGCAATTTTAATATTACAGAGTTCATGGCATGTTAACTATTGATAACTGCTCAGGGCAAAGACTCGTTGCCATCAATCAGAAGAGCAGTGTAATTTAAGAAAGTATTTTGGCCTGTCAACTTTGACAGCATCTTAATGTCTTTGCTAAACCGGTAAGGGCAATCTACGTCACCAAAATGTACTTCATGGTACCTGTGTCAGGCTAGAGTACCGTTACATAGGATTAGTGTCATACACTGATAATGCTCTTTGGAGTGAAAGCTGATTGAACTTTGCCCTTAAGAGCGTTTAGACAGTCTAGTGGTCTGCTAACCCACATGGGTTTGCCTATGGTTATTCCATTGTGAACAGGCAGAGAGCATCTCGGCCTCCTGAGCCTATTCTGCAAACTCCTCCTCATCCTCACTTATCTGTCACGTATGTAGGGAAATACTCATCATCCTCACCCCAGAAGCCATTTAGTCACTGATTTGGAAGTCGCTGTGTAAGTTCTGTATCAGCCGATGTCCCTTTTGACTAACGCTGCAGAAGGGGAAGCTTACATTACCTTTTGTATTTGGGTCTTTTGACAGATGTGTTCTTGCAGATTTAGTGGCTGTGGTTTAATACGTTATTGCTCTGGCCTTCTGCAAAGGTTACTGTTCTCAGATCAACAGCGGCCAAATGGGATATGTGTCTTTGCCTCAGCAACCACAGCAACTGCTAGCAAAGGTGGGCTTGCATTGACATACTGACTACAGAGCACTGGCACTGAGATACCAGTATGGCAGCTGTTGCAAGAGCAAGAATTATTATAGAGTTGCACGGTGAAAACATCTGAAAACCTTTGCAACAAGGTCCATCAAAACCCAGCTGCCAGGTGGGAAGCCAAAATTTCTGGGGGAAGCTGGTCCACGGAGTTCCTATCTCTCCACAGCCTCTAGTGTCTTGTTCCCATCCTTGCACGCTCTCCCTCGGTTTGAGCTGTTGCAACCATCTGTGGGGTCATGCTGCAAAGCAGTGAACTGAGGCAGGTAGAAAAAAACCCACCACTCCTCCCCTCCTCCCTATGCTGAAGGATTATTTTTAGCCCAGACCAGTTGATAATCTGCTTCATGGCATGTCTCTCGAACTACAGCATCAGCAAAACTGAAGAGGCAGCCTGAAAAGGACGCAGGGAGAATGAATACACACAAAAAAGGTGAAGTCTTTAAACTCTTGCTGCTGCCGAGGCTTTTCAACTGAAAAATTGTAGCTTGACTGGTACCCCTAAACTGCCAAATAATCCATTATCCAATAATAATCTAAAGAATCCAATCCAGAATTCCAAAATTTCCTCAACTCCTGGTTCTCTTCATTCCAGGTAGACGTTTTTGAGATCAAGACTACAACCAGTGGTGGAGACAGTAAGCACAAACCAAGATGACCTTATAGGGCAAGAATTAGCCAGCAGTCTAATGCTGAAGGCAATGGATTTTTACATGCGAAGGCGTCTCACAAATGGTATAAATGTCACTCCCTCCTTGTGGCCCCCCCTTCCTCCCAAAGTCACTGGAAAACAAAACAGAACACAAAAAAAATTCGAAAAAGAGAGGAAGTTAAAAGTGGAACCAAACCAAACCAAAAGTAAAAATGTTTTACCTGACTCCCCTGGGCACGGAACGGCAGGCCTCACAGTAATGAGAGCGAGGAATGAAATTTTAAAATGAATGCAAGTGGGAAAAAGTGCTGAGAAAATTGAGACAGTTTCGCTGTTATTTATCCCAGACAAAGCGTACATGCTCGTCTCTGAGCAATCCATGGCACAGGAACGGCACCAGGATGGAGCTCCAACACAACTAATCTGCCTTTTCTATTCCCTTCTGTGCTTTTGAAGAGGAAAGGGGAGAGAAAGCAATTTAGTGCGGTGATGCAACTTGTTTACTTCTCTGTACCCGCTCAGATATGTTGGCTGAAATATATTTTGGGAGGTGCAAGAGGGAAGGAAGGAGAGAAGGAATTACAGGAGTAGAAAGAAGACAAAACTGTAAGACAGGCCTCCAGATTTTGCCACTGCCCAGTGGTTCAAACAAGTGGCATCCATATGGCCAACAGCACGCCAGCAAAATCACAGGGGTTACCCAAGACTTACTGTGCTTGAACTGTTTAAACTCTGGCTTGTTTTAACGCAGTGGAAATGCTCAAATGAACAGCTTAGATGGCTGATCTAATGGGGGACCGTGTGCCTGGCCCGATTTACCACCATGAAAAGCCGTCCCACTCCACTGCTGACGTCCTAACTCCTGCCGAGACGGGACGCGATCACGCAGTTGGGGAATTCAGCTCACGACATGGCCACGCACGCGGGCACCCTCACCCTCTGCGGCTGGGGATAGGGAGGGAGGCTCTGGGTCACCCTCCACTCCCAGCTCAGATCCCTGTGACTGCAAAGGGAAGAAGAGAACGGAGAAGATGGAGGAGGGGAATGTTTATTAGCAAATACTGGCTCATTGCTCCTGTCATTCTCTAAAGCTTTTTCCTTGTCCCTAATGAAACCTAAATGGTATTACAAAGGCAAAGATGGTCTCTTAGGTTAAGAAAACAACAAAACCAACTTCCGACTGCTTTATAAACCCCTCATTAGAGCTGATACATCAACATTTACATGACATAGCCCTTTTTATTAGAAGCAAATTGTTCTTAAAATACATTAACAACCGTCACCTACATACTCAGTGGCTCTTTGTAGTTTGCCTAACACTTCAGAACGTGTTAAAATCACACATAAAAGTTATAGTAGCCTAACGCTCAGGAAATAAGAGTCTTTTAAAGGTTTAATTCAACCACTAATGGATTTTCTCCCAAGTTAGGAAACACTTATATATTGCTGATTTACTGCAGGTGTGGTAACTGAATTTGGACTTACACATACCAGCTGCAAGCAAATCAAGGAAAAGGCTTCATAAATCAGTTTAAGGCACTGTAGGCTTCATGGTGCTTGGACTGAGACAGACTTTCCCCACACAAGCACACAAAACAAATGGGAGTTTATAATTTTCTCTGTCACAGCTCATAACTTTTAAAGGTTAGAAATCAAAGCACCACCGCAGTGGAATTTCATACATTTGAATGGGGTGGACGTAAGGCATCCCAGAAAATGATTTATATCATCCCCTCTTCACAGAACGAAAGAATGAAGAATGCAACGGTTGTGACAAAGGCATTGACTAATTGCATTATTTGGTAAATACCTTCCCTTGAAATTTCTCTGGATAGATCAAGATTCTTGACTTTCTCTTTGTTTTACAGAGACTGTTCTCCAGCAACTATTCTGCCTTTTTAAATGAATCTTCCAACGCACACTGCGTTTTGCAGGGTTTTTTTCAACAAGTTGCACTGGCTCAGGGTCAGACATTGTAAGACAAGAAGCCACAGTGACTTTATCCAAGAAATATGAGGTGGCAGAGATCCAGTACGCCCAGCACTCAAGGTGAAGGAACAGCATGGAAAAAGAGTCACAAATTAATTGTCAATTATGGAAGACTGCCGGAGTGAATACTAGATGCATGCATGGGATAATTTACCCAGGCACCTGCATGACTGCGCTGTGGATGGTGCTGAAGCAATTACTCTATTTTTAAAAAGAATGAGATATCATCATTGGAAAAGGACATAAAAAAAGAGGAGCAACTTTAAGTGTTTCCATACACATAAATTCAGTGGAGTGAAGCACCGAAGACCCAAACAGACGATGGTCCTCTGGAAGAAGCAGGGTCAGAGTACCTGCCTGAAGGAAGCTGCCTGTAAGGAAGGGAAATGAATTGCTCATACAGTTTTTCCACTGTGTGCAGGCAACCAAAAGACACTGTCGTATCCATACCTACAATATGGCATCCTGTGGCAGGAGGTAGAACATACTAAGAACTCATTTCCCATACTGTGTCACAGGAAAGTCACCAGGTGGCGAGGACTTCCACCTTCTCTGATGCAGGTGGCTTCGACAAAGAGCCTGGGAGCGCTCCATACCCAGTTATCAGCAATTCCCCAGCCACGCTGCACAAACTCTGGACCCTTCCTGAACAAACACCAGCAAATCACTTCTTGGCTTGCAAGACTCAAGGATGACACAGCAAATTCACTTTTTCATCTGTGTTCTCCACGTGCCTTCTCGTCCTAGCTGCCACAGGCATGCCACAGGAGCGCAGGAAGAACTAGAGATTAGAGTCAGCGCAGCAGCTGCTCCTCCTGGCTCTTTGAATAGAGGGAAAACAGCTTTTGCCCAATGCATGGGGAGTGATATCATCAAGTTAGCAAGCCAAGAACAGAAGGGATACATCAGAAAGGAAACAGGAACAAGAGCTTCCTCTTACAAAGCAAACAGTCGTGCTTTTTTTGAGCAAAATCTTTGCCTAAAAAGCTATCACAAAGTACCTCATGGGAGGTTCAGACCATTTTCAAGTGCTGGAAGAAAAACAGTCCTGGGGTTAGAGTAGTAACCTGGATCTGGGGAGAGCCACTTCAGTTCTTTGCTCTGCCAAGCGTTCGTGCATGACCTTAGGCAAAAACACTGAAGCTGTAGTTAGCGGATACCTTGGCTTCAAACGCAAATGCAGCCTAAGAAGTTCTTGCCTTGCCCCTGCCTGCCATTTGCTGCCTCCACACTTGTGATGCCCTGAGAGCCCACAGGCACTACCCTGTAAACCGAATTACTGAACAGAAAGGTATTAAAAGCAAGTTTTTTTGTTGTATTTTGGGGGGAGGGGGGTAATTTTGCATTGAACTGCTTAAAGGATCCGCAATCAATCAGCTACAGCAGCAAAACTGCAGGAGACGAGGGGAGGCTGGGGAAGCCCGTGGTGGCACAGGGGCTGAACAAGCAACCAGGAGGAAGGCTGCAAAGCCAGCATGCTGTCCAAGGCAGGTGGAGGAACCGCTTCGGTGGTGCCAGGTGCGCTCGGACAGCGTTAGCTGCTGCTGTTTGAGATGGATGCGGTTCCCCCTCCCCGGCTGCCTCTCCAGCCCCCTTTGCAGGGATGGCTGCCCTCCTAGCAGGAGTGGCAGAAGGAAACATATGTCAGCACTTCACCTGCTGCTGTTTGGAAGAAGAAACAGCCAGGAATTTGCTTAAGCCAGCACCGCCGCTGAATGCAAGACGCTGTGTAACCTCCTCCCTAAACCCTGGACTCCCAGGCTTTATCTCCTCGCTGGAGATGGCGGCACCGCTCACGCTCCTGGGCTGCTGCAAGGATAAATAGAGTAAAGGCACCGAGACACCCCAGGTAAATGGGGGCCACGGGGAGACTGACAACAGAAAGCAGCATCCACTCTCATTTTGGTAAGTTCCAATTTTAAAAGCTGACATGCAAATCTCTGCTTACCCTACATAATATGAACATTCTCCTACAAACCCCGGCTCCTGATTAACTCAGTACATCATTTGCCAGCGCTATCTGAATGAGCCTGTGAGCCCAATTAGCAGCAGATGCAGCACTAACACTCCTCACCTGCTGTGCTTAGCAGTCTTCAGATCAGGAAGGGAAGGGAATATATCAAAGACTTGCGGAGGGAAGGAAGCTTAGAAAAGGGCTCAGAAAGGATGAGGGAAATACATGTCTGCAACTGTTCCTCAGGCAAGGAAGCAGAGCCCTATACAAAAGGGAAAACATACGGGCCTAGGGAAAACATGGCTACAGATCATGAAAAACATCCAGAGGGCTGCTCTAGCACCCTGGGAGCATGGCGCAGGGTGTAGCCGGGAGTGCTGCCGAGGCTCGGGGGACCTCCTGGCCTTGCCTGAACCCCGGGGAGCTCTGCCACATGCAGAGCTTCTCTCCACGTGCTTTGGTACATCAGCACGGGCACCTAAGTCATCCTATCTTTTCCATGAGTTCTCCTTGACCTGCCAGTGTTTCTTTAGTACCCTGAACAGTAAGTAAGGAGCCTCTTGAGTCTACAGCTGCAATACTAAGACAACCCAGACAGGAGCCACTTAACTAAACTTTTCTGACCGCCCGAACTCCACAGCTACCTCTGAACCTCTATACCAATGAACTTTCTGCTCTCACCCATCAAACCATCTTTCCCTTCAACTGTTGGCATTGTTTTTAACAATAAAAAGAAAGAAAATCATGAGCCAGTTCAGGTTTTTGGTCAGAGAAGCTGAGAACCTGCCTTTGGGAGGAAGTCCTAAAATGAGGGTTAGGCACATAGACGTGAATCCCTGAAGCTTTGAGCTGTTGGGAGAAGTGGATTTAATGCTATATTTAATGCTACAATTTTCTATCAACCAGCAGAAGGCAGCTGCATACCACGTATGCTGGATGCTTGCATCTCATTCCAAGAAACCTAAATCTCTCTATGTGTTGGGCAAGGAGAGCCTGGGCGTACCACGTAAACCAGTGGCCAATTCAGCAGTAACTTCTACATGCCCATCTTTTCTAAACTTCAGCTGTCCCAGCAGCAAAAGGATAATAGATTTTTTTTTTTTTTTAGAATAGTAAACATGTATCTTTCACATATATATCAGTCACATATTTCGTGAATTTTTTTGTTGCTATCTTCAAGATAGTCATTCTAGCTGTAGGATATAGATGTAACAGAAGTACTTTGAAAGAATAGTCTTATTCAAGGTATAGTCAAACAGGCCATCCAGGATCCCATTTACGTACATTTACGTCTAGATATTAAATTTGTGGTCTTCAGTGACTGCTGACCAGCCCCTAAGTGCCACCCACACATCACCCACTGGCTTGACAGCATCTCAGTGGAGAGACATCACCCAGTTTGAGCCAACTGGATTGTGCAATGCAGAAAAGCCTCCTCAAGTTATTGACAGTAGTTTCTATAAAAAGTCCTTCAGTCTCTAAAAGATGTCATAAATGGCCAACATTTCCAAACAACAGAAACACAATTAGATGGGTTTGTTTTCTACAGACACATTCCCTTATCTTTGAAATGGGAATGATGATGCACTTTCAGAAAGAGGAAATTAATGTCTCTTTCACTGGGCTTTACAACTGTATTTGCTTTTCAGACGTTTACGCCTCATCTACAGCATGAGAAACTACTGCTACAGGTTGACACAGAGAGCTGTCAGTGGTGACCACGCCATCATGGTGAGACACTCAAAACTACATCTGAATTCCATCCTTGCAGGTCAGCTACACAGAGGCAGAAACACAGATGCAAAAGACCCGGAGTAAACAAACAGTGGAAGAGATTTTTAGCCATTGCAGCAAAGAAGTTTTTAAATTACTTTTCTAATCTAGCCTTTCAAAGCAGAAGGGAGACTGAAATCATTAAGAATTCTAATTTAAACTGAAAAGGAAAAGATCTGTCCTTAATACTGAAAATAAAGGAGAAGAGCTGAGGTAGCAGCCTGCTTTTCCGTTCTCTAGAGGAGAAATAATAAAGCAGCGTACAGCAGGTCCAGCCCTGGTCTACCATGGGACCTCTGGTCAGCTCCTGGCTATTACAGGAGCCTCAAGGCAATGCCCATGATGGCTCCTCCTCTTTCCCAGGGGCATGCTGTACTTTGGCTTTTAGTCTTCATGTTCTTCCAGAATATTAGGATACATTTAGTAGCTCATGATATGGAGCAAGGGACACAGAGCGAACATCTGTGGGCTTCTCTGGACTGCATGTGTCAGACAGCTGCTGCCTGCCCTTGCAGAGAACTGAGTGTACATTGTGCCTTGTGATCTTACATTTCATGACATACCTGACACGTACCTGAGAAGTCTGTAATTTTTAAATCCTATCCACCAAATACCATTTCATCATGACAAGATGCATAAGCATCTGTGAAGTGAATTCCCTCCAGCTGAGCAGATGTCATCATTGTGCCATGCATCCATCCTAGACCATTAGTTTTAGCTGGAAGAGAAGGAACTGCAATTTCAAAAGACCTAAGTAGGCTAGTCGTCCTTACTAAGACTCCAAACCAACATGCTCCTCTTACTCTTGGACATCCTGGTACATTTTTCTTGACCCAGCATCATAACTGCATTTATTCAATACAATTTGTGTTATTAAAAGGCATGTGCGGGTCTGAAGAACAAATACCAGATCTGGCGTTCAAATTGTGTCAAATATGCTCATACATACACATTCTATAAAACAGTGAACATTCAGATTAAGTTCCATAAAAATATCTAAGACAAGCAATCACAATGGTCCAAAGCTTATAGTGTGATGAAGTATTCTGGGTTAAAAGGAATTTGGGTCATGAAACTCTGAGGAGGAAAATTTTCCTTTCACAGGGCCTACCATCCGCTGCTTTTGATTCAAAAGCAGAGAAGGGCTTTCAGCATGTTCCCAAAATGGTCTTTTCAAAACTGATCCTCCCCTTCCCTCCCCTGCTTTTGCAAAGGGTAAAGGTGCTGCCCTCACGACTGTCCAGCATGTACCCGCGCCAAGGTTAGTTCCTGCCCAGTCAACACACATATCCTGACCTCCCCAGTATAGATACAGCTTTAACAGATGAAAATCACAGATCAAACCCGTTTTTTGATGAATAACTTCGTTCCTTGTATTAGAGGGATTGCAACACGCAGGTGTTACTGATAACTAAAACCATCTCTGCTGGCCAACAGCAGGCAGCTCTCACTGAGTCAACATCTCAAATGCTCATGGTTTCACTTCATTGGGTCTAGATGGTACAAACATAGAATCATAGAATAGAATCATAGAATGCTTTGGGTTGGAAGGGACCTT